>BGPR01000455.1:552763-590453 GCA_013235015.1 Araneus ventricosus
TCGATGCTTCGTTCAGTTGCATTATTGCTAATCTCATTTCTTAAAAAAATTTTTAATATATTCAAATGAAATTTAATCACAGTGTTCTGCTCATCTAGTATGTTATGAACCTTAAAGTATAACAAGTGCATAATTATTTATTTTAGAGCTGTTTTTATTTGAAAAAAGTGATAGTTTTTTTTTTTTGTAAAGCTGTTGTATTACACAAACTTTGGTATATCTCAGTAACTTTAAGAGGTATAAATATTCTGCTTCATAACACAGGTAAATGCATACCAAATATATTGAGAAAGAAAAAAGGAAATACATGCGATAGAATTTGTTATTTTTTAAAATTAGTTTTTGTTCTCCTGAGAAATAGTTCGAATTTTTATTCATAGATGGAGTTACTGGATAGCTTCTAGATCGTTGATTGTTTTGTATCTATAGCGTCATTTTCCTGCTTGGCTTGCTTCTGAAAGAAGGTAAAATTTTTATCTCTTTCTTCTGATTATGGATTGGAAAAATTTTGGATTTATGTTCTTTATTTGGTGACCGGACAAGATTCAGACCACAGGAAGGAATAAATTTGGACTTTTTGTCATTCCTTTCCACAGAAAATCTTGTTCCTTTTTGAACTAAAAATGGCGTGTGGTTTCTGATGAGTGAGCCATTTTAGTTCCTTTTCATTTTGAATAATTTCTTAACAAATTGTTCTAAGTTTTGGTAAACTTTTGGTTTTTCTATAGTTCTTGTTGTACTTTTTAAAAATTTTCTGTTGAAGCAATTACTTTTTGCTGCTGCGTTTGCACGCAAAAACGTCTATTGTTTTCATTACTTTTCATTTTATCATTGTTTTTCTTTTAATTTATTTTCTTTTAATTTAAATTTCTATTATTTGTTTTTGTATTTCGTTAGATTTGGCTGCATATGCGCCTTTCTATTTAATGCAAAATATGTTATTGTTTTTTATTTTATTTTAATTAAAATTTGATTAATTAATTTTGCTAAATTTTAAGAATTATAGCTATTATTTCAAAACAAAAACATTCTTAAAATATTTCTTGCAATATTTAGTAGCATATTAATAAATTATCCAATTAGCAAAATCCTCTTACATAAAGATAAAAATATTAAACTGATCTATTAATTTTCTCAGTTATTACTGATGTATTTTTCAGTTTGAAAGTGCATTTAAATCTCAAAAATACCCTCTTTCAATTAATACTCACTGAACACCCTTTCGTATGATTCTTAACGATTTTTCCCAATTTTATTTATAATTCTCCTTGATAGAAACTTACTTTTATGTTCAAAAGAATCTCAAATCGATGCTGAAGAGTTCAACAATAAACATTCGAACATCATACATCCTACACATATTTTCAGAAGATAAAAATTGAAAGCCCAAAAAAAACTATGACGAAATCCACTTAAGGATACATTGCTTATCGCCCACTGTGGGATTGGATTTCGATACCTTAAAGATATAATGCCTTTTTCTGATGTTCTACAACGATGAACTCAGAAAGAATTTTTTTATTAAATATTGCGGATGGATAATAGAGCTGAAACTTACGATTTGGAGAAAGAGGCAATTGGTTCCTTTAGATATTTTTGCTCACCTCTTTTCAACCGCTCGATAATAACAAACAACATCTTATAATATGAAAGAAATGAAGGTGTTTTTTATCATTATTATTTTGAAAGAAGTAGATGATAGAATACAAATCAACTTGGTGGAAAACAGGAAAAACCTTTATTCTTAAATAATTTGATTTTATCTCAAGACAAATTTGAGTTTTAGGATAACATCTCTAAAATATGTGAGAAACATGCATCAGTGCAGTGTGGTTATATTGGTTAATTCCAAATTTTTTATTTGATTTCCAATTTTTCAAGGTATGTGAAAAGTCTAAATGTTGGAAATTTTCTTTAAATTAATCATTATTAAAATATGAACAATATTTGCAAAACACATGAGAAATGTTGAATTTCTACTAGTGGAAATAGTATACTTGATAAAAAAATGCATTGAGATCTGCATTTTTCTAAGGTATTGAAAGAAAAAAGAAGGAAAACTGAAAAATTTGTGAACAATAGAATACCTGGTAAAGTACAACTGTACTTTTTATATAATGTCCGACTTGTGCATGATATTTGCGTACATTCTTTTTTGTATTTGTGTTTTATTCTGAACAAAACTTAAATTTCTCCAAATCTCTCCCTTTGTTCAGATTTTTATCCTACCGACTTTATTTTTTATCTTGTATATTATTTTGAATCATAGGTTTTGACGCAACATGCCCAAATTTGACCTTTGTGCCAAAAAAGTCCACAATCCCAAACTACCTACCACTTACATTCTATAATCATTGGTAAGCTTAGCAATGTGTACTTCTGAGGATTAGACGCTGCATGGGAAGGGCCGTAAAATGCAATTCAAAATGCCAATACAGACTGTCTTTTAGCAAAAGATAATTCGGGTAATCTGGAGTCCACGCTACCGACTTACTTCGCTCCTTCTAAGATCGCCAACTCTTTGCCGCCAAGAACGGAGATGAGAGAACATTTGTTTTGGTTGCTCAATGATGTTTTCAGCGAGTGCCATGCGCGCATGCGTGGAAATTAACCTTTTCATCGGTGTTTTGAACATCACGCTATATTGCGCCTCGTTTCGATTGGACTCTTTTGTTCATATCTTCGATGCGATTGTTCGATTCATTCGAATTTCAATAAAACTTTGTTGGGAATTCTTCGGTTTGAATATAGGTTCAGTACTGTCTATGTTATTCTGTATGTTTCGTTTCTCAAGGAATAAGCGAATCTACGAGTATTCCGCTATGCTGAAATCGAAGCCGCTGATGTTTTTTAAGTTAAAAAAAATGTCCGGTACACGCTTGAAACGCCGCAGCAATTGCGTAAGGAAATTCGCGTTTTCGGATTTTTTTAAAAAAAAACCTAGATTTCTAACATTCAATAAAAAAACGTAGCTACTAGATTCCTGCTATGCTGAAATCGAAGCCGCTGATGTTTTTTAAGTTAAAAAAAATGTCCGGTATACGCTTGAAACGCCGCAGCAATTGCGTAAGGAAATTCGCGTTTTCGGATTTTTTTTTTAAAAAAACCTAGATTTCTAACATTCAATAAAAAAAACGTATCTACTAGATTCCTGCTATGCTGAAAGAGAAGCCGCTGATGTTTTTTTTAAGTCTAAAAAAGTACCCTGCACACACTTGAAATGACACAGGCATTGCGTGCTCAATCTCTCCTTTTCAGGTGACGCATGCGCAAGAGAGCAATAAAAAGTGCCCTGAACATCCAAAACAGCATTTGGCGACGACAAATGAAATTGCGACAATAAAAATTGGCGTTAAACAGGTGCCCACAGTAAACTCCAGGTTTACAGAAAATTCTTGCTATCTTTTTTTTTTTTTCTAATCTACTAGTAATCTCATATTTTTCTTTTTGTAATTATTTTTAAAATCACCTTTGTTCAATATAAAACTTTTATCATATTTTTCCGAAAAAGTGCTTGTATTTCTGTTTAATACCTGTGCATTTTAAACTGTACCTAAGAAAAGCATGAAATTTTATAAAACATATAATTTGTATTTTACTTGGGGTGCACTCATGCATTTGACGATATTGTATTCATGCATTGATGGTGATATACTGTTACGAAGCTGTAAAGTTCCTTCCCTGACATGATAATCTTATGGCAGGAAGGATATTTTTACAAAGGTTTTACTGTAAGCCAAGACAATGAACCCCGAACTAGGCAACAAAGTTGGAGACCATTTTGGCGACGTGGAGTTAAAACGAAGCTTCGAGAAAATGCCAGAATTATAGTCCTATCTCTACTAGGTATGGAAATATGAAGAACCTTCGAGAGAAATTTATGTGACATCACATACTGTCGCAAAAAGTATAAATACCGAGAGGTCATCGAGTGAATCAGTTGAAATTTCATCAGCAGTACGAGCTGATGCGCTAATATACGCTGAGCGCTATTGGAAGTGCTGTGACTGATTTTTATTAGTGATCTGCTAATAAAAATCAGTCAAGTAATAATAATTTATACAAATGCTATTAAGTTTTGTTACCTGTCCTACTTGTTTTTCTGGAAAATTCGTGGAAAAAGAGCTATTTCTTTATTATCCTCCTTGTTGAACTACACTCACGTACAACCACTGGACAATTTTGGTAGCAATATACATTATTTAAAAAACGTCTCTATTTATACAAGAAATGCACTCTGAAATATTCAGTACCCTTACATTTAAATAAAACACGATTGTTTGATTTTAAATTTTTTTCTACTTTAGTCATCTGCATTAGAGGATGAAATGAAACTGTAATTCTATATAATAGTTTAATATTACACATTTCTGGTGCCCCTATTCATTTTTAAGGAAAAAACAGGTTAGTCTGTAAATGTTTTTCTGTCTGTTTATTGATTGTTCATACTATTAAGTGTTATTATTTTCACTTACCCTTTATTTTATTGAAACTGAGTTTTCTTATGTATCTCCATTCATAAATCATCTTATACAGTAAATAGAGGTAATACGAAACATCAGCAATATATAAAAGCATTTCTTTCTTTTTTCATACGTTAATTAAAGCTGCTTTCAATTTCAATATACAATAGCAAAGATTAATTCTTTTTATCCCCTTATATTAGAAAATATATAAAATAATAAAATACGGCAACATCAGGAGGTAAAACAGATGATGTTTTTTAAATGCTATATTATGCAACAGATTATTCATTTTTAATGACTGCATAAATGTTTATTTTAAACACTTATAAGCGTTTTATCACTTATTTTATATGCTAACGTAATCCATTTTACATGAAGGTGACTAAAAAGTGTCTTTCATTTTACACTTGAAGTACCACCTTTTTTATTAAGAATTGAAAATTCTACATGCTATAATTGTTTTTTCTTCTTCTTTTTTCTATGGAAAAAATAATACTGAAATATAGTAATAAGGTTCCATTTTAATGCCCTATAAATATCAGCAGCGAAACTTTCATTAAATATACAATATATACCACTTCGTGTTACCCTGTGAACTTTATTCCATCATAAATATTCAAGGATGAGATATATTGATATAATTTTAGGTATTTTCATCCAGAGCCTTGGATAGCACCATTTCTATTTATTCCAATCGTTTTCCCCGTTAAATAATTTTAATGGCTTAAGAACCGAATTATTTTGAAACCTTCGGTATTTAAAACGAGTTAACTCGGGTTGTGGCCTTAAGCGGTTAATATATTAACGTTCCTACTGATTCGAAGCTTCCTTTTAAAAATATATTCTATTACAGTTCTTGGTAGAGCAATTCGCTGAAGTTTTCTTAAGAGAGTGTATCGGTGTCGAAGCTTTTAACTTCTAGCTGAAAGATGTGAAAATACAATTTTTTTAACTCTTAGCAGAACTTCGGGGCATTGAATGGCTTGATTTTCTTCCTTACCCTACATCTCTTTTCCATACAAAGAGAAACCGTATGAGCAAAGGCAAGACTAGAAGCTCCCATTTATCCATTTCTGTTGCACTTCCAAAGAAGTAAAGCCTTAGACCCTTGTTCATAAATGCTAAAGATATAAAAATATGCAACAATCCAGCCACATAAGGCAAAAATGCAAATGGTACGTACAAATATATCGATAAGCAACAGACGATTAATTTTCCACGTATGCATATCTTAATATAAATAAAAGTCATTGTGGTATCAAAACAAAGTGTACAAGTCAAAGTGTGTATGTGTGTATGTTCCACATCTCCTCCTAAACTACTACAGCAATTTCAACCACACTTTGCACACTTACTATTTAAGACAAGAGGAATATTATTTTCAACTTTTTGGAGTCTGAAAGTTAATTAAACAGTCAGTTAATCAGAAATTAACCGAATCAGTTTCCCATATTATATAACTTCAGAGAAAATTATCCGCCAAAAAATATTATTATCCATCTTAAATTCAAAATTTTAGATTTTCAATGATATCAATTTTATATCTGTGACATTTTTTCTTCTATTTTTATTAATTCTTTAAAATTTAAAAATAAATTATTACAGCATACTATTCTTAAATAAAGCAAATTTAATGATACTTCGTTGCTAGGCAACAGTGAGACTTTGAACAAATTTCTTTTTATTTATGTATATATTTTAAAAAGAAGTGAAAGATCACTTTCAACTTTAAAAGGCCCGAAAGTTAATTAAAAATTTTTAATTAAAAATTAAGCAAATTTTTGCTGTTATTTTGTGATATATTTCGAAAGTGTTATGTTACAATAACTATTTTTATACTATATTAAAAATTTAAAAATAGCTTTTCAGTGACACAAATTTTATTTGCGTTTAAAATTGTTGTTCTCATTTCAATAATTTTTTAAAAAATTCAGTTGTGTATAAAATTCACAATTTGTAGCAATGTATTTTATATTGTTAAAGAACAAAAATACGTATGAATAGCTGCGCTAGAACATAAAAACAAAATTCTGGAAGAATACTAAAGAAAATTTTAAAAGCAGACGATTCATAATTTATATCGGAAACAGCTATTGATTTATTTTATTTTGACGCTTTTTATTAATGAAAATTTAACTATTTAATTAATTGACCCAAAACATTCGTCAAAATCCTTCTTATACTTCACTATTTATGGACAAAATTGGAAGTAAGAACGTTTCAGACAATAAAGAATTTTTTGTATTATACTTTTCTATACAAAAATAGTTTTTTATTAAAAATATTAGACACTAGCAGAACGCGCACGGCGTTGCCCGTGGAATCAGGACTTCAAAACCATGAAAAAAAAAAATCGTCCACAATGACACGGAAAAGTTTTGAAATAAAATCAAAACAAAAGATACACATTGATTTTCCCGCGATAATGACATGTAGAAAAGCAGTATAGAGTACGTTATTCCAAAACAATAAAAAAAAAATTGCAACGTGAAAATCTTTATTATACAGCAATCGTGTATCTAAGTTATGCTGATGCAATACAGTCTCAAACCACAGTACCGTGACGTTTGAAGGGCACGACAGTACCCCCTTCGCCACCCCCCCCCCTGGAGCTTGCGCGAAAAGCTATGGCACATTTTACGCAGATGGTAAAGAAACTCTTTTAGTTCATCACGAAAAAAATTCTCTCATAATTCAGCGAATTACGTTAGAAGTTCAAAGCCAACTTATCACCCATGTCAGAATCTTCCAGCACTGCTTAATTTACGACTAAACCCTTGCATCCAACGAAATGATTTCAAATTATTCCTAGCAAAACATGCTAAAAAGTGAGGAGAGAATAATTCCAACAGATGGCGCTAACCGTAGCCAGGGAGAAACTAACCGTTCCGGAGAAAGAACTTCATTCGAAAAGAATTTTTTTAACCCTTTAAGAAAAAAAATTATTAAAAACGAACGGACAAAGATATTTTAACCGTTCTTATTTTAAATGAGAGATAAATACTTCTGTTGTTACCACAAAAAAACTGAAAATCATAGGTTTATTAGAACGTTGGATGCGAGTAAATAAAAACTGACAGTTAAAAATATAAGAAGAAAGTGACAATTTTTTAAAAATTTCTCAAAATTCAGTAAATTACGTTAGAAATTCAAAACTAACTTCATTAGAACGGAAATCGCGTGCTCTTTCCGATGGTGTATCTATTTTTGTCGTACAATTATTCGAAACCAATCTATTGAGAAATTAGTGCGAAAAATCAACCAAAACAACACAAAACATTAAATAAAAAAAATTCTAGATTAAAATTTAAAATTTCGGCTTCGAGGTGCATTCAGTCACCATTACGACTACCTGTGTGCCAAATTTCATGGCTGTAAGTGCGATAGATTCGTCTGGACATCGCAGACAAACACACACACACACACGCACACAAACATTGCCTTTTATATATATTAGAGATAAAAGTGTTTTAATCCCGAGCAACGCCGGGCATAACAACTAGTATTCAATAAATCTACAAAACATTTTATACACCTATTTGATCTGCTATGTTGAGGCTACAGATTGGCGGTAATGCGCCAATAAAGAGCTATCTTGTTTACAAAAACCGCCAAATTGGCTGCACTTAAAAACCACCAAATCTGTAGCTGCGGTGGCGTTGGCGGCACTTAAAAACCGCCAAATTGGCGTTAATACGTAAGTACAAAAACCGCCAAATTGACGTTAATACGTAAGTACAAAAACAGCCAAAGTGGCGCCACTTAAAAACCGCCAAATTGGCGTTAATACGTAAGTACAAAAACCGCCAATTTGGCGTTAATACTTAAGTACAAAAACCGCCAAATTGGCGTTAATACGTAAGTACAAAAACCGCCAAATTTGGCGGCACTTAAAAACCGCCAAATCTGTAGCCTCGGTGGCGTTAATACGTAAGTACCTACTCGTCTTTGCTACCTGAAGCATCAAGAGTCTTTAATTAAAATTTTTATTATATAAAAAATAGTGCATATAAAATTCATCAGATTATTTTTTAATTTATTCTCCCTTTAATTGAGTGGAAACTAAAACATATGCGTTAAGTTTCATTATTTAGCACTCGCTTTCATTTACTTTATCATTTTCCATTTAACATCCATTTCCATTTACTTTATCATTTTCCATTTAACATTTAAGTTAGTAAATTTCATGTTCGTGAAGATGAAATTTTGAAATCGATTTTTCACTTTTCCTTATGTAGTAGAGATCTAAACTTTAGTGCTCTGGCGTGCTTCCGATGAAAATAAAAATTTGAACTTAATTATGAATCAATATAATAGTTTTAGTTAAATTTTGATTCAATACGAGTGGCGTTCTCTTTTATAGAATCTCAAGAAATAATTGAATTGTGGATTCCATAATAATTGCAATAATGAACTATAAAATATAAAAGGATTTTAAAAAGTTGAAAAAATTAATAAAATGAATACCTTTTAAAAATAGACATTTTTATTAGCGTCCAAAAAGGTAGATAATTTTTTTTACTAGAAATCCGTAGGTCAAGACAAAAACCTCAAAAGCGTGAGACGCTGAAATCAATGCGATAATGAAATAAAGCCTAAATGAATATCTTAAGAAGAAAAACCCATAAATATTAATTAAAAATTAGAGTGTACTATAATTACAATTTTTGGAGTACTTCTATAATACTATATTCCCGTTTTATAACACTATTTTACTATTTTTGTCTCACCTTCAGATTTTTGAGAAAAAATTTACTTTTTAGTACACTTATAAAAGCTTATTTTTAAATTTCCTTCATTTTATTAATAATTACCGCTCTACAAATCTGATTAACGAAACTATTGTAAAATAAGCAATCGAATCTATTGTGTATACCGTCCTATAAACTGTTATTTCATCGCAAATAATCACTTGTTAGAAAACAGCAATTATGCAGGTTCACGTCTCGACATTCACAATTCTTAGATATCTTCATTCTAGTTTATTCTATTCGTTTTGAGATTTAAATATATTTTTATGCATTACGTAGACATAAACATCGCTTCGCTGCTTCTTTTACAAATCTCTTCTATTACAGTTCAAAGTAAATGAATTCGTTGATGTTATCATAAGATAGTGCATCAACTTCCGCATATCGAGCCAAATTTATGTAGCAAATAAATACATTTTAAGTGGATGTCCTCTAAAATAAGCATTCTATTTTTATCCATATTTATAATCACACTTCTACGTCATCAGCAATTATTTTATTTTCCTCTTTATCTGGTAGGTAGAAAAAAATAATACTAAAATATAAATCTAAGTTCATTTTATTGCTTTTCAAACTATAACAACGAAAAGTATATTAAGTAAACCATCGGCATTGACTTCGTGTTATAATCTGTGAACTTTGTTCTGTCATAAATATTCAAAGAAGATTTTTAAAATGTGCCATGCGTTTTTATGTATTGCTGCTGTGATGTATTTCAGGATAGAATGAATAATCGTGGAGCCTTCTTTATCAAAAATAACATGTTTATTGGGCGTCTTCCACAGCACAAACATATGAAACAAACACATACACTTACATCACAAACGTTACATCACTCACTGACATCGAATTACATGTCCAATCATCATTATTCTTCTCCGTTGCTAGGCAACGTTAGCAAAAAGCAAATATATCAATGCCTCTCTATTTTTATAACCTTTAGAAAAGAATTAATGCCAAACGATTTTTTTCAATTAATTTCTTTTACAGCCAAACGAATTTTTTTTAATTAATTTCTTTTACAGCCAAACGAATTTTTTTAAATTAATTTCTTTTATGACCAAACAATTTTTTATCTAATTAATTTCTTTTCTTTAAATATTTTAATAATTCTATAAATATATATATTATTCGTTACAAATATCACAATATCCTTTGAATATAACCATTCCTATTTATTCCAGTTGTTTTCAGATTGAAATATATTTTTATACGTTACGTAGACAGAAACGCGATTTCGCTGCTTCGTTTAAAAATGTCTTCCATTACAGTTCACGGTAAGTGAATTCGTTGATGTGCTCGTGAGATACTGTATCAGTTTTTGGCTTTCGAGTCTGCACACAAAGCTTCGACCGACTTCGCTTCATCCTTACTCTCGAAGAATTTACTTTTCCTTGTGCCATTAGATAAGGAAATCGCACAAGGCAGTTTCCCGAATTCTCTCCGGATTTCCATCTAAGCTCCGTTTATTGACTCAGTCACCCCTCTGACTTCCGAAATGGAAAACCGGATTTGCTCCCGGATATTTTCTACGGCGTTATCTGGACAATCCCTTACACAAGTATTTATAACTTTCCATTTGTAGAAAGCATTGCTGTAGAGATACAGGAAAAGATTTCTTTCATTTAAATGGATAGGCATGTAATGCCTCGCATTCATTATGTAAACAGTTTAAAGTAGACTATGAGATAGTTAACGCAATATTTGCTTTAAATATCAGAGCAAACCACCAAATTACTGACCGCAAATTTTAACGCTATTTATTCTAATAAATACAAAAGCAATTATTGCTAAGAAATATAAATTTGATTAAAAAAAATAGTTCTCAGAAACACACTTTTATGATCTTAGAAAAATGTAAAACTTTCTTATTTTGATTATTCTTTTACTTTTTAGTCTTTAATTTATAAATCATAATTATAAAATCTTTAAACGGTTTTTCTCAAAATCAATTCCTGATTATGCAAATCGAATGGATTAAAAATTTAATTTAATTAATTAATTAACCAATAATTAAGTTCTGAAAATATAAAAATTGTATTTGTCATTGAGAGTAGGTAAGTGTACAAAATTTTAAAACTCCAGAAAATCAGGAAATGAATGACAAAATCGATAATAAAATTCCATCTTTAAAAACTTGAAGCAAGTCAAATTAACTAAAAATTTAGTTTAGTTATATTAGCGTTCCGTTTTGAAGAAACACGAGGCAAATTTGGGAACAGACCTCGTAACTTTGAACCACGGTGAGATGACAAGGACGACACCTGAGAATGCACACCCTTTCCAAACTTCCACACCTCACCAGCGGGAGAACGTTCAAGCCCCTACGTATGATTTAACGTGCAACAGGCCCAATACACGGAGGATCTTCAGTGAAATCGGGTTTTGAATCTGGAACCCTCGGCCTCCGAGGCAGGCATCTTACCAATAGGCCACCACGAACCTCAGATTAAGTAGAAGATTGTAGAAAGAAAATATTTTTTTTCTTCAGACAGAGCATAGTGATATCAGCAAACGAGAAAAGTAAAGAATACAGAAAAACAATGTTATTATAATGCTAGCAGTACGAGCACAGCGTTGCCCGTGGAATCAGGATATCAGCAAAATGAAAAAAAAAATGCCCACAATGACACAAAAAAGTTTTATAAATAAAATCAGAACAAAAGATACAAATTATTGATTTCCCCACTTATTTTTTACAGCTATAATGACATTTTAACTGCAGGAAAACAGTAGAGATTACGTTAATCAGAAACATTATTAAAAAAATGATTATTATACAGCAAGCAAAGTATGCGAGACAAACACGTTAAGACACTGCCGAAAATAATAATTGAAGTCATTCAGTTGAAAGTTGTGACGTATCCTGCGCTCTGAACCGTCAGCCAATGAAATTGCAACAATGTATGTTGGGAAGGCTCCAGAGAAACTTCCGCGGGAGAATGCTCGCTAGAAAAAAATCTCTTTGAACTGACCAGGAAAAAATTGATTTAGAAAAAACGGAAAAAATATTTTAAGTGTTCTAGTTTTAAATCCGACAGAAACGTTCCAGTCATAAACTGAAAAAATTTTAATTGATTGCGTTATTAGAAAGTCAGATGCGAGAATTTTAAGAAATCTGAACTGAAAATTACAATAAAAAAGAATATTATACAAAAATTTCTCAAAATTTAGTAAATTACGTACGAAACAAACTTCATTAGAACGGAAATCGCTTGCTCTTTTTGATGGTGTATCTATTTTTTTTTTCGTACAATTATCCAAAATCATGCTATTGAGAAATTAATGCGGAAAATCACCCAAAACAACACAAAACATTAAATAAAGAAAATTTCTAGATTAAATTTTAAAATTCCGGTTTCGAGGTGCATTGAGTCACCATTACGACTACCTGTGTGCCAATTTTCATTGCTGTAAGTGCGATAGATTCGTCTGGACATCGAGGGCACACAAACATTGCCTTTTATAAGTATAGATAAAAATTCGATCTAGAGAATTGTTGCATCTCCCCAGTTTCGACTTTTCTGTGTCTCAGAAAAACATTTGGAGGAACGTTTTTTCCTTCGTCAGTGTGTTTGTGAAAACGATAGCTCAAAATTGCAGTGTACTTTATGGACGAAATTTGACATGTGGTCCATATATCTAAATTGTACGGAGAATTACACTAAAACCGAAACTTAAATGCTGGAATAATATTTGGTAATGAGCATATACTGAGAAATCGAATATAATTTAAATTCCTTTTGTAAATGTAGTTGCTATGACTCTTCAATAATCTTCAAATCTTCCTTTAACCGAATTTAAGAGTTACTCTCTCATTCCAACTTTAGTTGCCTGATTTTCGTTTTTCTTCCAAATTCAGAAAAGGGCAAAATCAAATTCGGGAATTTGGTTTAGATAGTTGTCCATGTATGTGCAGAACATATGGTTTCAAAAGTAGAATTTCTCGTGTTTCAAATATCTTAATGGAAAATGGCAGAATAATTCGTCATGTCAGTTTTGTTTCTTGATTTCTCGGGCAAGTTAATTTAAATGAGCTAATTGTTTTTGTATATATTTACTTGCGTAAACAATGAGATTCATAGGAGGAAACTAATCTATCAAAATTAAGGGAAAATTAAGTCATTGGAGTTGGTCCCATTTGAGTATAAAGACAACTGGGAAAGATACGGTCAAAAATATTTTGGGATTTAGAACATTGCACCGGTTTAATTATTTATTAGGTTTAATAGGCAGTATAAGAATAATGAGTTTAGTTTTTTATTTTTCCAAACATGTTGAAATATGTATCTGATGGAGTTTTTAATTTTTTGAAAATCAGGATTCTAATTTTGCACAAGAAAAAAATGGAAAGTTTAGTTTTTTTATTTTTCCAAACATGTTGAAATAAATAACAGTTATAATTAACAAAGATATTAACTTACCCTTGATAGAAAATTTTGTCCATTTTAGAACTTCAACGGCGAGTGGTCTTCGAGAAAGTTCGTCATTCAGGTTCTCATTCATTCCTTCCAATTTGAATATTTTTCTATTACTTTCTAAATTCTGTTTCATGTGTTTTAAGTATTAATCGTTTTAATTTTCTGTTGATGCAATCACTTGATGCTGTTGCGTTGAGCACGCAAAAAAGTGTATTCTTATCGTTATTGTTTCAATCTTTTGTTTCTTATTTATACTCTTTCTTTTTTCACTTTCGTTTTATATATATATTATTTGAAATAAATAACTGATGGAGTTTTTAATTTTTTGAAAATCAGAATTGTAATTTTGAAAAGAAAAAATGGAGATTTTAGTTTTTTATTTTTCCAAACATGTTGAAATAAATAACTGATAGAGTTTTTAATTTTTTGAAAATCAGAATTCTAATTTTGAACAAGAAAAAATGGCGAACCGAACAACTAAATCTGGAGAGATGAAGAATTATTTTTACAGAATTTTTTCTAAGTATAAAGTTCTGTAATGTATCTATCTTCCCACCTTTTTAATTCTGCATCCATGGAAAATGGTTTTACGATACTTAATAATAGGTTTTCAAACATGAAATTGAAAGTGCTGTAAAGGGGGAATGAGGGGCCATTGATACACTTTGTTTGGAAAGCTAAAAAATGTTTTTACCAACGGAAATAATTAAAACAAATACACTATATTTATACATTTGTTAATCTAATATAGGATTTCAATCGAATTTTGGTCATTGATAATATAATTAAATACTTATTACACTTTTTTCTAAAAATGGATTTGTATCAATCTACCCCATACCAGGGGTACTTTGATACACACGACAATATCGAAAATAATGATGATTAACAGGTGTGCTATCAAAACAAAATTTATTTTATCAATAAACTTTCCATTCCGAATCAATGTTTAAAAGTTTAACAAAGTAACAAACCTTTATTTTAATCAAAATTTAACATTTTTAATGAGACTGAAAAATTGAAACAATGCTGCCTCAGAAATTAATTTATCTCTATATATAATAAAGGAGAATATGTGGGGGGGGGGTTAAAAATACTTTCGAGGGAGGGAATGTGTACCTCGAAGCCATTTTTGAAAATTTTAATTAATTAGAAATTAAGGAAAATTTTTGCTTCCTTCCTTGATGACTTACGAAAATAATATAGCACAAAAATAATTTTCACACCATCTGGAAATGCTACAAATTATCTTCTCGATGATATTAATTAAGTATTTTATTCTCCAATTTTTAAAAATTCGTAAAAAATATTTTAAACTTAATTTACAACAATACTTTTCATATTTTCAATGAAATTCAAACCGTTTTAATTGTTTAAACAAATACTTAATTACGTGTTTCTCTTAGATAGTTCATTTTTAAGTTTTTTCGATTTCTGAAGACGATTTTGCAAAGTAGTTGCTGTTGAGGCACATTGATACACACAGAAGATGCGTATCATTTTGCCCCAATAGCCTTTTTTCACTTAAAACAAGTGGTCACGTAAAAACAATGCTAAACATTCTCAAAAATTAATATAGTTCCGAAAAATAAATGTTTTTTGCTACGTTTGGAGTCGGTAGAAGAGCAAATGTTTAGAGTAAGTAGACGGTTAGATTCCCTAGCAGAAAAACATAAATAGTTAAACACTGTAAAAAATATCCGTTTTTTCCCCGGACCTTTTCCGTATATTTGACGGTTTAAAGCTGTTTTGTTGACAAAACGGTTTTTCACCGTTTTTCGCTCCAGCCATAAACGGTTTAAAACCGTCAGTTTAAATTCTATTTTTCGTCATACGGTATTGCTTTCCGTACGATAACTTTCCCTTTTCTGAAATGTAATTTTATTGCATTCATTTCATGTTTTTAATAGGGTTCCATCTCCGTAACCTTAAAACACGTGTTCTTGCAAGATTTGATTTTTACACCACTAGAGCTATAGTGACTTTAAAACTCAAATAGATTATTTTTTCTTTATTTTATGAAGTCTCCGGTGGTCTAGTGGTTAGAGCAACTGCCCTTTATGTCTAGGAACGCGGTTTCGATCCCCGGCTCGGAGGAGTTAGAAGTTTTGTCACCATCTTGCATCGAAATCGTCCAAGTAAGTTCAATTAAGAATTATATTAATTAAACTAATTGAAATTAATAATTAAGCCTTGATTAATTAATATTCCTAATTGATAATGGACATCAGAACATTTCAACTCAACTCGAACAGAAGGAGAAAAACAACTCAACTCAGTCGATGACGTCACTTACTTCGATGAATTAATTTTTACGGAGAAAACTTGATTTCATACGGTAAAAAACCGATGTGACTACGGATTTACTTCGTAACTTTTACGGGAAAAACTTGTTCCTGTATGGTAAAAAACCGTTTTGCCTACGGATTTACTTCGTAACTTTTACTGTTTTGCACAAACAACCCAGCTGCCAGTTTAAAACCGTAAATTTTACGGGATTTTTTTTACAGTGAAGAAAACTAGCGGAAAGACTAGCGGTTTGATTTGTGAATTAATTTTTGACTTAACATGGCCGAAAAATATACCGTCTGCTAAGGGTTACAGTGGCATATATATGAGGGGATGTGAACATCCTGAGTCATTCCAATCATCAAAATGTATAAAATGTATCAATGTTACCGAGTATCAATCTACCTTAACTCCCCCTATATTTCATTTACTTTTCATACATATAATACATTGTAAATTTTAGTAAAATTTTATATTCATCATACAAAATAAATATCCAGATATCAATGTTTTAATAGAATATAAATTACAGAGGTACGCTTGCAAATTTGATTTTCACAAATTTTTAATTAAAACTTATTATTTAATAGCATAAAATTTTCTTTTCCTTGGAATACATTCAAAATAATCCGAAGCCGATGAGATGAAACTCCATATATTGTTAATTTATGAATAAAACTACAAGTACTCAATTCTGTGAAGCACTTCAATTATCTTTGCAAATGCCGTATAAATGCAATCAATATTCTATCATTTCCTGGAATAGAGAGGGAACACATCGCTGATGAATTTAGTATTCCAATCATCATCTTCACACCCGGAGATTCAAGTAAATTTTCACACTTTAAGCTTTTTTATGAAGTAAAGTGCTATGTTCTAAGAATCGATAGTAAACCTCTTCAGACCTGTTGCCCGACATACGGAACATCAACTTTGAACTGATCCTATTACTAATATAATAGCCCAGATATGTCTCTCGGTAACGCTCTGACGTCACCAACAATAAAACACGTGCCATAGCACTGCGAGACGTTAAACAGCATTATTTCATTGTTAGAGAACCTAAATTTTAACAATTTTAAATTTAAAAGAGTCGTTCTAATTTCAAATTTAATAGCTCTAAAATAGTGAAATAAAATTTGCTATCGATTGATGTAAAATTTATCTCGCTATGATCCATAGTTCCCGAGAAATTTTAAATTATATTAGTTATATATTTCAAATTAATTTCCGTTTTTTAATAGAAAGTAGTAAATTATATCATGCGCGTGATATAGTTTGGACGCCACGATTCATCTGATTATTTATTGCAATCGTGATGATATAATTCGATAATATTTTTTGGCAACGTTCGACAAGCAGAGAAGTGCTTTGTTTTGATTACAGTTTCCAAAAAGAATTCCTTTGAAATTTTAACTTTTGACTTACGTTCGACAAGCTGAGAATTTCATGGATATTGAATTATAATAAAATTGTTAAACAACGAAAAATACTTCACACTGAATATTGTTTTCCAAGAGGTTTTTTGAGTAAAGAATTATGTAAATAAAAAAGAAATATTTCCTGTCATAAAACATATGTTTATTTTATTTGTTTTCAATCAATTTTAAACATTGGTCTGGCATATATATCTATTTAAACACATCAAATTTGACGGGAAATCTCTCAAATGAAGAAGCAATTTACTCCCATCATACCATGACGTGTGATAGTTAATTCAATAATTGATGAAGATGCATGCTGTTTTTTTATTTCGATCTCGATTAATTCGCCTTCTTATAATATCTTCAGGAATTTTTCGTTTCGGAGGTGAAATCATTTTATTTATTTAGTTTTCCAAACAACTCCAAAAGAACATCATTCTTCGGAAAATGGAGTTCGTTAGTGATTTTTGCCTTTCAAGTAATTTCTTGCATTTGGTCAGTTTTTATCATTTAAAATGTTTGTGCAATATTTTATGATGCTTTTCCAAACATTTTACAATGAAATTATGAGTTTGTTTGTTTTTTTTTTCGTATGAAATATCCGGTATTGCCCTGATGCCGGACATATGATAACTTTTTTTTCATTTTTCGCCTACAGGCTTTAAATTTTATTTATGAGATACCCTTTGCAGTAGTACACAGTACCAAACAGGATTAAAAAGTCCCGCTTCAATTTTTCTTAATTCCGACTAAAGGGGTAAAAAATACAAAAAAGTACATGACAGATGTTCCAAATATTCTTCGAATTAAATTTTCAGCAATAAATGCACTGTTGTCTTCTTATTATTATAATCGTGAAAGAAGCAACAAAAGTTGTTTGTTTAGTATATCAAATAAGAAATACGAATCGTCAATTTCAAACACCGTTTATTTTTAAGCTTTGCGACAATCTATCTACACCGGAAATCATCATCATTAAAGTGAAAACAAAATACTGTTGTCAAAAAAAATACATGAAGAACAAACTTAAATATAATAATAAATAAATGCTATGAAAAAGATATTTACAAAAACAAAGCTAAATAATGCGTGAGACATTACAGTACCTAAAAACTTTCCCCTACAGGAGTGATCGATATTTTAACTTCCTTTTTTTACGAGAAAAACTTATTTTCCCTGATGATAAAAGGATCGTTAAATGAGTATCTGATGTACACAATTTGTTTTCTATCGTGAAAACCTTTTTATCTAGTTCTTTCAAAACGGATGTATTTAAAATTAGTATTATGTTCCAAGGTTTCTCTTTGTCTTCGTAATAATTGTTTTAATCTAATTAAATTCTCCGTTTTTTCCTCAACAACTCTGTGGTGTAAGAAATACTAGATATAAGTTCATAAAGCGTACTTTTTTTACTTACAATTTGGTGTGTTGAATGTGGTAATGAATGATGAAATTATAACAAAATAGATTTATTTACATTCCACATAACCAATACTGAATTAGAAAGTACATCGAGACGACAATCACTAGTATCGTTCTTGAATACGAATGTTCTTATAGGAGAATGGGTTTTTTTGCATTCTTCAGATATGGAATTCTGGGATGACAGAACAAATGACAGAAGACATTCTTACCATCCAATGAAACACAAGCACAATGTTCTTGCAGCCAATAAGGTGCAGGGACCTAGAACAGCTGATATTCTGATAACTTAAACCACAGAGTATTTTGTGATGCTCTTGAACTAATAATTTTTAAACCCGGCACAAGGTAGGAACTCAGTTCTGGAGCATACGCCGGAGGCACACACTCTTCATCCATCCATCCCCCAGTGACGAAGGGAACGATTCAAAACATACACAATATAATACAAAAATATCTACCCTGTAGTTAAGAATAATGATGCGTTACAAAATACATAAAATGCAATAATACATACAAAAAGTATATATATATCACAAAATAACTCCGATGGTTTTCATGGTTTTCTATCTCCCAGCTGTTCACCGGCTAGGAGTCGTCGAATTTCTTGACTCTTACTCTTGCCACTTCTTGCAATGACTTCCCCTTTTAAATTAGAATAAGGATCTGTGCTTCTTGGAGAGCGAATTACGTCTCGAACTGCCATTGCCGCATCTGAAGACAAATGAGATACACAATAATTATATATGGTTCTTTCGCCGGCGATCGGCTTAGGAACCGCTAATTCGAAAGTAGATTCAACGATCATGAACCACAAAGCGGGATCAGTAGAAATGACATCAGGGATTTTGACAGCCAAAAAACCCTCCAAAAAGGTCTAGTTGGCTTTAAGCATAAGTTTTGTTAATAGAGCTTCAATCAAAAAGGCATCTTCAAAAAGTCCATGGTCCTCATTTTGGTGTGTTGAATGTTGTAATGAATGATGAAATTATAACAAAATAGATTTATTTACATTAATATAACCAATACTGAATTAGAAAATACATCGAGAAGACAATCACTAGTATCGTTCTTGAATACGAATGTTCTTACACGAAAGGTCTTTTTACATTCGTCAGAAATAGAATTCTGGGATGATAGAAGAAATGTCAGAAGACATTCTTAATTTCCAATGAAACGCAATCAGATTGTTTTTCCAGCCAAATAAGGTGCAAAGAGCTAGAACAGCTGATATTTCGATAGCTTACACCACACAACATAAGAACTCGGTAAATCATTACTTATCCTTAAAAGCTCTATTTTTAAAAAAATCTATTTAAAAAGGTTTTCTGACTTTTATTTTTTGAACAAAATACGGTAAAAATACTTTTAAAAATCCTATTTTGTTTTAAGCATGATTTATGGCTAAAAAACAGTTTGTTACCAACTGACAACAATGGGCCAGAAAAAAATTCTTTTATAAAATTCTATAATAATAAATACAGATGAATTTTAATATCTAATAACACGAATACGGAATTTCTTTCAACATTGTAGAATAAAATATGGTATTCTCAAGCGTAAAAACAAAGCAAAGACGATGCAGCCTCAAGCGAGAAAACATCAATTCATTTTTATTTTTTTAATCAGCCCTCAGGTGGCTATCTATATATTGTAAATTGATTTAATAAAATTTTCAATATGTATCTTTTTGGCAACAACAGGCATTAGAGCTTCAGTCTTATTCTCAAGATTTCAGAAGACAATATTGGGTAAATAGCTTAAAGGCAACACTGGGCATTTAAAGGTTAAGCATTGATAAAATAGGTCTTATTAGTTCATAATAGTTGTAAAATCTTGCTATCTTTCGGTGATCCTCATTTGAAAAATTCTGATATATTTTGTAAGTCTAGACCCAATTAAAATAATGCAATAGAACTTGACTTAATATGAACTTTATATAAAATAAAAACACATTTCATCATGTAATTTTGAATTAATGCCTTATTTTCTGACTACCGCAACATAATCAATTCCAAAATCAATTAAAAGTTATTATATATTTTACCCCTAGCATAAAGATGCATTTATTCTCGTAAAACCATTCCTCCCAATCTGTTTTCATAGTGCATGATTTTATCTTTTCTGTATTCTGAAAAATAACCCTTACGTGCAAAGTTAAGCTGATAATATAAATAAGTTCCTGTTCCATGGTAATTACTGGATTTGATGGCCTTGTTTTGTAATTCGGCCTCGGTGTCGTAATCTAATAACACTGTTTTTAATCAAAAGATTAATTACCTGAAGAGCAGCTGTTGTTTACATATTACCTTTAACAGTAAAAAAAGTCATTTATTTGTTATTAATTGTCCTTAACATAAAATATTGTCGCTTACCACCTATCCCATTTTTTTGTAATTTTAACGAGGAAGAAAATTCTGAATTTTTCACATCCAATAACTGACATTTCAGAATTTTTTGAACATCTGCTATGAACATGAGACCGCATGTTCCTACCAGATGTCAAAAAAAATTCAGAAATATTCGTTATTGGTTGCGAAAAAATGAGTATTTTTTCCCTCTTTGAAATTTCAAAAAATTGTGATAGTTGGTGTTGTTTATTTAGCGACAATATGCACTTTTGTTTTAATAAAGTAATTTTTTAATGTTAAGATTTTGACTAAAGGTTTCTAGCTTAAAATGTACATAATAGACCTTGAAATTGTTCCTTTAATAGGTATGTCAAAATAGTAGCAAATTAAATATTTTTCAGTTATTGTAAATTGGTTGCTTGGTATTGTTGTTGCTTGGGAAAAAGTAACTTTAATTTATTTAAAGTATGTAATGGTTGATCCACCAGTGGCTTAGAGGCTTAAAAAATAGTCTAGCATGATATGCCTGGGAAACATGAGTCGGAGGAAAAAGGTTATAGGTTCTATCATCCAGCTGATCTCATAAAACCCAGATTGTTCCAAAACTGAGAGACGGATGTGTGCTTTGGCAACGAATTCGTCTCTTTAATGGGGTTGTTTTCTGCTAAAAAAATTGGTTTTTCTACAAGAAGAACACAAACGTGGGCCAGTTTCCCTGAAAGCCATCCAGGTGCGCAACCAGAGACCATATATTGAAGAGTGCCTGAGACATCTGCCTCAGGTGCTACCTAGGTTCTTTACTAATAGAAGATATCAAACTTCTCCTTCCTCATGGGTCATTGACACATGGAATTCGCTAAATATGTTAGATCAAATAGGATTAGAGCCACAAAGGATTTGGTAATACCTTCGGTAACAAAAAATACATAGCAAAATGCAATTTTGTTTTCAGTAAAGGGATAATTTATTGTTTTATTTTGAGAACAAATTGCTTTAAAATATCAACAATTAAGAAACGAGGATGCCTTAGTTTCTAAACTCTGTAACTAATAAAGTTTGAAGCAAATAAATTAAAGCAATCATTTTTGTAACGGAACTTGAAAATCTTTATTCCCATCAAAAGAACGAAAAAACGAGAAAGAATAATAAACAAATGAAACGATAACTTTTTTAAAGTGATGCTTTACTGAACCATTATCAAGAACAGGATTTCTGAGAAATTGAAAGAAAATTTATAATGACATTGTATCGCATGCATTCATGCATTTTTCTGCGTTATACATAGAATCAAAGGCCTAGACATCACTTTTATAGAATAGATTGAAACAAAACGTATTAACTTCAAATGTAATAAAAGAAGAGTTGAGGAAAAATTAAAACATCATCAAATGTAAAGAAATTTTGAAAAATCTAGTTATTATCGCCTATTTAAGTAAATTTATTTGTTCTGCAAACTATTACTTTGAATATAAGCAGCCGAAAGTATTCTACAGTTGAAAAAACATGTATTGAATATGTTTCAAGGAACTGGAAATTAAATTAAGTCGACGCAAAAGAAACGGAGAACTCACTTTAGTCTTTTTCCAATTTCCTCCAAATTTTATTTGCCCAAACATTTCAGCTGTTTAATTTGTATGGGAATTACAGATTGTACAAAGGAATTCTTTCACGAATATTTGAAATTTACTTTTTATTGAGATAGAAACAATTCGATTTTTTTTTCACTGGGCTTCCAATTCAATGTTAAGGAATTCATTAACCCACAGCAATAGTGTAAGACAGTTGAAAATATATATGTATCGACTAAGCTTTGAATTATTTTCTAGTCTTGTTCCGGACTAACTTTCTAAAGAACTTTTGTCAGAGATTTCGATTTTTAAGGAGGGAATAGTGAAAGGCGTACATTCTTTAGTTAATATTTCTTCAAGAACTGTATTCTGTGACAAAAAATTCTCAAATTTATTCTTGTTTTCTTCGTACTCTCTCACGATATTAATGATATAATGATAATATTATTGATGATGATGATGATGATGATGATGACGTGATGATGATGATGATGATGATGATATTAAATGTCTGTGTGTCTGTGTATTGATATTCGCGCGTTCGCTGATGATATTATTGATGATGATGATGATGATGATGATATTATTATTAATCATCTGTGAAGTATTATTGATGATGACGTGCGTGCGTGCGTGCGATGCGCGCGTGTGCGCGTGTGTGTGTGCGCGCGCGCGTGTGTGTGTGTGCGTGTGTGCGCGCGTGTGCGCGTGTGTGTGTGCGCGCGCGCGTGTGTGTGTGTGCGCGCACGCGTGTGTGTGTGTGTGTGCGCGTGCGTGTGTGCGTGCGCGTGTGTACGTTCGTGTGTTTTTAACAGATCCTCTGCGGAGCAAAAAAATATTTTCATTTCACAAATTTTCTCATTAATCTTCAGATTATACAAGTAATTTCACAGTATTTACAAGCAAAGTTCTGTAAGGATTATTAATACTTCTGTTCTCGGATACTGTTACATAAGGGGTCTCAGGAATTTCATTTAATAAGCAGCAGATTGTAAATAAAATATACTAGCAACACTTGAGACAAAATAATATTCGTTTACTACTTGATTCGGAATAATAATCAACATATTGTAAGTAAAAAATACCGACAATTGTTAAAACACAAAATTACTTTTTTTTAAATTTTCCGAAAAGAAAGAAACAAACGCGCGCGCGCGCGCGCGTTTGCACATTAACAAATTGAAATAATATAATGCCCGTATTACCTATGTAAAGTGTGAAAAACTTTCATTTTTTAGATGATTCGGAACCGAGATGGAACAAATCAGCTAATCTGTAAATTAACTAGGTAATATGCGCAATAGTTGTTTTATGAACTTCAACGGGGCATATATCAGATATTTATTTTCTATCAGTGATCGAAAATTGTTGCAACAGAAGTTGAATATTTATGTATTTTGTCAAAGAAAATGGAAGTCTCTCATAAATTAATCTTTTCTTGAAAATGAAATGTAGCATTATTTAACTTCTGATAAATTAACTTAATACATGTAATGATTTCATGGGAATAAAGATTTCATGATGAATAATGATTTCATGGGCGGAAGTGTTGTGTGTGCAGTTTCCGTCTACGAAGGGGCAATACCACTCGCCAAAAGTTCGTAGCGCGTGACGCACGCATTGAGACAACCGGTCAGACAGGATTTAGGTCATTGTCGAAGGTTAACCACGTCACCGTCAATGTCACACCCGATTGGTTTGAATTTTCGTTATTGAGTTTACAGTTTTCCGTCATTATCATGTACATCTTTAAGCCGATTGCGTACAGCCCACGATTACCGGCATCCTGTCTGACAGGTGGCGTGACGAGAACCTTCTGGAGAGTGGCATTGCCCCTTGGTAGGCGGAAACTGCACACACAACTCTGCCGTCTGATATAGCCTTTAGATATCTCGATAACAGTAGCGTGCAGTTGTCATGTATACATAGAAGAAAGTGTGACTAACTTAGACTTTTTTTAAGAAGCTTAAGTACGGAAACAATTTTCGACTGCCTACTTCTTTACCCTTACCTACGTATTTGGCATATTTTCAGCAAACATCAATGCTCAATGTGTCTTTAAAATCTTCTCTTTGATATGTGAAGATCATCAGGCTTTTTTGCAGAAAACTGAAACACAATTGATCAAATAAATAGCATTAAAATACCTTTCCTTAAATATACTTCATTAATTCTGCTCACAGGATTTTCGGAAGAATTCTAATCTTTTATTAGATATTACACATTCTAACAAAAAATTAATTGCAAATATGAATTTGGTATAGTACATGGAATTGCTTTAAATGCAATTTTTCCCATAAAACGTTTTTTGGATTACATGACTTGAATAAACATGGTTGTAAAGGATGCATAATAAATAACCTTAATTTATTCTGAATTCTCCAACTTGGAATATGCTATTAAAAGCTATAACTAAGTAGAATTAAAATTAAGTTGACCAAATTATTCACACATTCTTGTTCAGCTAGCTAAAAAATAGTATAAAATGAATTTCATTTATCTTTACGCCTAATTTTTGAAATATTTATAGTTTGTCTTTTATCATGGTATTTTTTAGTCTTCAAAATGTCACTTTGTTATCAAGCATCAATATCTTTTGAAGGTTTCGGAGCGGACAAATCCAATTTTATTATAATCTTTAATTTAAAGCATAACATAAAGGCAGCTAAAAAATTTTCCCAGATGTAACACATAGAGAAGGCAAAATTCAAGAGAAAATTTTCTTTGACATTAACAAGAAGTTCAACAGTACCATTGAAAAAGAAGTCTCTGAAACAACGAAAACTATCTGAACTTCAAAAAGTTCTATTTCGTTAATTAGGTTGTGTATAACTAGAGTCTTGTTAAAGGACTTCAGATGATACGAAGTTTACAAGTATGTTACAACTTAGGATTTACAACTTTCTTCAATTGCTACTCACATTGCTTCAGTTCTGTAAAAGACATCTTCTCCTTTAATATAATTGAAAAAGTTCAAAAATTGTTAAATGAAGTATTCGCATCTACTAAGTACTTTAACAATGTAACTTAATTCAGCTACATAATTATCTTAAAAACAATCTTCTATTAAAGTTATGCATTTCCCATTTTGAAATCTATTCCGATAAACTGCCGCATTCATATCTTTGTACTCAGAAAAACTAGTAAAGAAAGACTCGAGCATTTCCGCAGCGGAGCTGACTCCTCTTTTTGATCATTCACTCTAAAGTCCGGACCTTGCTCCTAGCGATTTCCATCTTTTCCTTAAGTTGAAAGAGTTTCTGGGCGGTTAACCTTTTGGAAGTGATGAAGTGTTGGAGAATGCAGTGGCCAGCTGGCTTCATCAGCAGGCGGCAAAAGAGTATGATATAGGAATTCTGAAGCTCGTGGGGAGATACTACAAATGTTTAAATGTAGGAGGTGATTTTGTAGAGAAGTGAAGGAAGCCTCCGGTATGTAACAGAATTGTTTTTCCCAATGAATATTGTGTTTTTTTATTTTGTATAACTAAACGGTCTTTATTTTCTGCATGACCCTCCTATTTTGATTACCAGATTACGGTCTTTTTATCAATTAAAAAAATACATTTGCTGTAGTGTATTCAAAGTAATACACAAATTACTGAGAAATAGCCTATAGAGCTTTGTATGCGACGGATATTAGCCAAGAAATCATACTGAAAATTCATAACTCATCATACTTTTAACACTTTTACACCACACCGCCGTCTCTATAGCTCATTTGGCTCCTAACTGGTTTGGTATAGATGTAGGCGGACTTTATTGAATTGCAAAAAAAATACTGGATACAGATTAATGGCAGAAGAAAAATTACAAAGCTGATGATTGCACATCGAACTGATAACAAAATAAAGGGATATTACTGAAATAATACAGATTTTCAAAAATTAACAAGCTTATTTATCTGACTCTGATATTATGTTATTTCAAGATATGAATTTGCCTCATCGCCGCAGACAACGACTTCCAATTTAATAATTAGCAAAAATGTAACAACTCCGTAAACAACTTTTTCAAGCAGTTATTTAAAATAACTGTGAGATCCGAAATCTCGCCAATCTTTTATATTTTTTACATTACATATTATATATTCCCTTCAGACGGTATGAAGGTTATCTTTTCTTTCTTCTGTCATGTTTTTTCATGACGTACTGTAATCATCAATAAGCACTTAAGCTGAATTAACGATTTTTTTAAGATTTCCTTCTCATTGGAGAAAACCAGAGTGCTATATTGCAAAAATTGCATCTACATCATTTTATTTATCAGTATTTTTTATTTATTTAATTCTTCGCCACCATAGTTTCTTTCGAATCGTGTGGCATCTCTGGCAACTTTTGAAATTTAAACGGTAATTTTTAACAGTTTTATTAATTATCTAAATTTTTCTTAATGATTTTCTTAGTAATCAACTTAAATATTAATTGTCTTAACTTATTATGTCTTTTCATTTAATATTTCAAGTTAATTAAATTATAAATCAAATTTATTCAACGGGACTATTTACTCGCCATTTTGTTCCGCGGATGAATTTTTGTGTAAAAGGGTTTAAGCGTTGCCTCTCCGGAAGTATTCCTTTGTCTTAGTGAGATTGCTGTTTTTCTCTGAAAGTAACCGACGCACTTCTGGAGGTTCTCGAGGCCATTGGGATTTTCTCTTCGGTTCTCGGCCTCTCAGACCTGCATACGGTAGAATAAATCTGCTTTGTAAAAAAAATCTACTAAAGATCTACAACATTGGATTAAAAAGGAATCAACAGGCGGCTTATGCTGTGAGATCCGACT
This sequence comes from Araneus ventricosus, assembly GCA_013235015.1. Classification (NCBI taxonomy): domain Eukaryota; kingdom Metazoa; phylum Arthropoda; class Arachnida; order Araneae; family Araneidae; genus Araneus; species Araneus ventricosus. The sequence continues at coordinate 580,239 of BGPR01000455.1, forward strand.
TCCCCTTGTCTAGGGCGAATTGAGTTAGTGCTCAACTGAAGCCGATTTCTTACGTTGGTAATGGCGGTTTTTATTATATGTATGTCTACTCTTCTAAAGAAGTTTGCAAAATAACTGTGGTATAATGTGCATTTCATATAGTGAACAGCAGTGATGGCTTCCAAAAATGGAAAGTGGTGTGATATGATGGAGTAGGGATGAAATAACAATATTTCACACATCACTGTTCCTGATTGATTTTTATTAAATCACCTGTGGATCATCTCGAAGCTTGCTGTTTGCGATTTTGCATTTTACCAATTTTGTCATTTGAGAAGGAGAGATGCTATTTCTGAAATTCGTGCTCCTATTTTATATGCAAGAAAATCTGTCGTGACAAATGCTAATCATAGAAAACTTGGTTTTCTATGCCAACATCAGCTCCAAGTGAAAATTTTAAAAAAATCTTCAAGTGTCTTATACTGATTTAATATCCCTTTCCGTGACACAGAATATCACATGTGAACATTGTATATAATGAATAAAATCAGTTCAGTTCAAAAAAGGACACTTCATTGTAAAACTGTCTTATCTCTTGATCAGTATATTTTGAATTTGATAATGGCCGTTATGGAAGGTATTCGTTTTTTGCATTTACTAATTTGGTAAAGAATAGATATCTGCTTTTCATTATGTATACTATCTGTTTTATAATGGTGTGATTTCATAAATTATATTATGTTGTGTGCATCAACAGTAAAGTTTGTTATTTTAATATTCTTATCTTAAAAGTGTTGGCAGTTTAAATTTATTAAAATTGTTAATAAAAGATATTTGAATTTAAAAACTTTGTTTTTCTTTAATATTTAAATTATTTTGTTCAACGCATTGTACAAAAATGTTTTCAGCTATGCCTGCAGTAGACAGTAAAGGTAGGTGCATTCTTAGATACAGCAAAATTGTATATTTGATGTGTTTTATATTTCAGCACCCAGTATTGGTTTAATAATTGATATATTAATTTAATTTTATCAATTGGGTACCAATCTAGCATTAACGTCCCAGCATTAGCACAGAGGATTATCAGGTTTCCTCATATGAAATTTTCTTTCTTTTGTAACAAACTGTTCTGTTCGGGTACCAAAAAAAGCTCCTCCCTCTTTAAAAGGACAAGTTTTAAAGAACTTGTGAAATGGTATGAAAACGAGCTGCTGTGGTCTCTGGGGAGAAATTCATATAATTACATGTTCCGAACGTCCTTTTATACACCCTGGGCATACCTGAATCCAAAGCAAACATTATTCTTATTATTGTTTAATCTCTACTAATAATAAAGGAGAATGTGTGTGTTGGCGCTCTACAGGACAGACCGCTGGACCTAGAGCTACGAAATTTGGCAAGAACTTTCTTTGGAGGATGGGAATATGCACCTCGGAGCCGTTTTTTATTCTTTTTTCTGAAATTTTAATTAGAATTTTAATTAATTAAAAATTAAGCGAAATTTATTTGAATTACTTATTACGAGTTGAGTTTTATAAGCACGTTTAGAGGATTACGTAAAATGCCAAGACAGCGAATTTTGCTTTCGCTTTGGTAGCTCAGCTTTCTTTAGGTTTAAAAGTTTTGACTTAAATTAATTATATATAAATTAGAAAATAATATATAATTTACCAAAAAGTACACTCAAGTACAAACTATATATATCATACAGTTTAATTATAATTTTTATTATTGATTGTTATAAATTTCCTAGTTGGTTTTTTTTAAACAAGTACAAACTAATTAATTTAGCAATCTTTATTTTTGCATACATAGGAAAAAAATTTAATTGAATGGTAATTAAGTAATAATTAATTTAAGTAATTTAAGGTTCATTCAAACTCTTTTTCAAATTTAACAGCTCAATCAAGCACACATTTTTATGCAATAAGTCGTTAAGATGCATTTAAAACAGCCACAGGTAGAAAAAAATAAAGAACAACAGTCATATAAGAAAAAAGAAATCAGGAAAAGATTATAAATAACTGGTAAAGTTTAGTTATATTAACGCCTGTTTTGAAGAAACACAAGGCTATTTGGGGGCTGACCTCGTAATTTTGAACCGCGGTTAGATGGCGAGGACGATACCTGAGATGGTAGCCCTTCTCCAAACTTCCACCCCACACCAACGAGAGCAAGTTTGTTTTACGTCGTTCCTACGTATGTTTTAGAGTGCAACAGTCTCACATACACGCCGGATCTTCAGTAGAATAGGGTTTCGAACCCGGAACCCTTCGGCCCCATAGGGTCCGGGGGGTTCGGCCATTGCGACGCAATTCTTCTTATGTTAGATGACAGTCGAATCCCTGATAAGAAACTTTATCTAGCCATTTTTCAAAATTACAGAGCCTGCTTCCAATACATAATACTCGCGCCTTATATTTTAATATCAAATAAACCAACTCACTTTCTGGATCTTATAGATTTTGATGGTAACGTTAATTTAAATCCTTCCTTCGGTTCTTTAGATTTTTCAATGCTATATTGTAAAACTATTTTCTTACTCTTCACTTCGTCTTGATAAATCAGATTCTTAGAAATAAATTTTTTTCTGAGTGAAATGCATTTTTTTTTTGCTCCAAAAATTGTTTACTTTTAATATATTCTTTAATTCCCCTTAAACTAAAAGCAAATATTTCTCAAAAATTTATTAATCTTGATGGAACAGCATTTCATTTCACAAGCCTAAACATGAATATTTAAAGCTGTTTAAAAAACTTATCTATTATCACTTTCTGGAGATTAATCGTTTTTTCTTTTAGAGCTTTAAATAAACGCGTGTGTGTAGAGGGACGAGACTCAAGTTTATGTGGAGTGCTGCTGAAGAATCCATTCAATTTCAGGAACCATTTTTTATTAGTCTACGTTCCACAGCACAGAAGATTAAAGAAAAAACAACGAAAACAGACAACAACACAAGACAAGTATACAGACTAGAATGACAGAGAGGCATCATGGGAAAAAGATGGCTCCAGTAGCGCCATCTACCATATAAAGGAGAAGGCAGTGAATTGTAACCACTACACGTGTAAATATAAACTTTTCTTATAATTTATCATTTTCCTTATAATAACTGAAAATGGAATTTCCCTATCGCAATTTTCGTCCTGTTACAACAGTGTTCCAGTAAAAGATATGACAGAATTTCCTTTTTAAACTAAGTGTTGTGACCTGCTTGAAGGTACCATTTATAAAATAGCATTACCCCTCACAATGCTATCTTCATATTAACCCTTTGAACGGCAAAAATATTTCAGTTGAATGCTTTGAAAACGGCCTCTCTGTAGATAAATGGTGAACGCAAATGTTTCGGAGCCGGTTTTCGGGTAATAAACAGAGAGCAACTTTCTACGCTGGAGCCGGTTTAAAAGTAATAATCGAAGAACGACTTTCTGCGATGGAGCCGGTTTTAGAATAGTCATCAGAGAGCGACTCTCTACGTTTCAGCCGGTTGAAGGGTTAATTCTTACTAACTCCGTCTCTAATTTACTATTAACTCCACTGTACTTACTGTATATCAGACCTTACTTTTACGTAATCAAGTATTTTGGCTTATGCGAATTTCATTTGCAACAAAGCAGCTCAAATATTTATATCAAGTATCTGAATTAAGTCAAATGCTTTTAAGAAGCTTTTTTCAGTATTAAAAGAAGTTATTAGTTCAAGAAAGCAGAAATATGATTTTGAAATTAAAAAGCTTTATGTATTACATTTTAAAAAGTTGATTCATTTAAAAGGAATTCGCTGTTTGTTTTATTATTTCCTTAAGAATAATTTCTGATTGACTTGCATGAACAGTTGGCTAGTACGATGCCAGTACCCAAAATAGCCATTCTAAGACATATAGTTAACTTCAATGCATTAAAACAATTTCATCATCAACATACTTCATTTACAAGACAGAAATAGCATCATAATTCCCTTGCCTCTTCCATAACCATGACATTTTCAATATCATCTAAATAGAACCAATGAAGCATTTATCCCTCTCACTATGACCTTTATCCCTCTCACTATGGCCTTTATCCCTCTTTAAAATACTAGTTAAACTGATTTTTAAATTAAAAGCAAACTTATAGGGGATTATAAACTTTTCATCCTTCATATTGTCACGTAGGTGTCTGATCAAACAATCGTTAATCAAATTTCTAACCCTAATAGCTAAAATATGATTAATAAAACAACCATTAATCAGGATCCTAACCAAATACAAAAACATTATTTCTGCAAAATAAACATTATGCAGACAGTTTTGTCAATATTGCTGCACCATGTCTATATGCAAATTCGAGTTCGCTTTATTGTGTTTGTGTGTCGCTGGTATAAGGATTAGTTTACAATGTATTATGTTTCCTAAATAAACATACAATATTTGGTCGTAAATCATGTGAAATGCATTAATTCTTTGTATCGGTACCAAGGGACTTTGTTTCGGTAAGTTTACTAAGTATCTTGATCGAGAATAAACAAGGTATTATGTAATACTCCCATGAGCAGAAAAGTCATTTAAAATTGTCATAAAATTATCACCTAATGGCATGCCATTCGAACACGTTAAAAATTACTCGATTGCAAAAGGCTGTAGAGTAGCTCAAATAATCCAGCTTAAGCAGTTAATGAAAAGCCCTATCGATATTTCAAGTGCATCACCTCAAATCAGAAAAATTTCGTTAAATTCATCAGATTGAAACTATTTTTTACATGATTGTGAAAATCGAAAAACATGTTCGGAAAATATTAGGTCAGAGTTTTTCCTGCCAATTATTTTTCCATCATAGTTCAGGATATAAACTTCAAGTGAAATGTACTATTTGTGCCGAGACACGTGATTCCCGAGTATGATCAATGAAGAACGAACCCGACTTCTCTACTAAATGTGCCAACCGTGGTGGTCCCCATGCAGTTCACACAGCGAATGCCCTAAATTCCCTAAAATACAAAGAAAGGCTGGTAATATGCAGTTAGAGTTCCCGTCTCAGCCGAAGCCATCCGGAACTCCTGGTGGGGCAGCGCGAAGCGGCCCCGACCGCATATAGGCATTCTGTACTCGAGTAGAGCACCATTGTAACTTTGGAGGGCTCTGATTGGACAAGCGAATCTGACGTCACTCTTCTGCACATCGCATCAACAGTGAGACACGCGTATCTTGTTTATAGTTCTTAAAACTCTAAATACTAATTTTTTCTACAAGATATTGCCTGAATTTGTTTTCAAAAGGGGAATTTTTCTTCTTCTTGATTTAATGTCGTTAGATTTGCTTCATTACGATCTGAAACATTAAAATTCATATTTTAATAGTTAACTTAAATCATGCTAAATATAAGTATTGAAATAATTCCTGATATAAGGTTACAAATTACCGCATACATCATCTGAAAGATAATAATTTGAAATAATTATTGCTACTTACCAGCATACAAGAATTGTTCCAGATGGCCTAGAGGATCGAAGGTTCCATTTCGTGTCCGATGTTCTTCCATATTCTTTTATACATGAATACACATCGGAAACACTTTTAAGGTTGCTTCGAACAATGGTTTCACCTTCAACGATTTTAACAACTTCGTTCAAAGAACATTTCGCTATCGCTAGTTGAAAGAATCAGTCAGAGCGTGGTCAGAGGTAAACAAACAAGCAAAGCATGTTACGTCAGATTCGCTTGTCCAATCAGAGCCCTCCAAAGTTAAAATGGTGCTCTGCTCGAGTACAGTATGCCTATATGCGCACCGCCCAGCACGATAGCACAAGTCAGCACTTGGCGGGAAGAATTCTCTCAACCGACGCGTCGCCAAACTCCTCAGATGCAAACGCAATTACACAACGAAACTTTTATAGACCATTTAAGCAAAAACGAAAGCACGCCACACATCAATCAGTCCGTCCAATTCGCCGAGCGAGAATCGAATCAAGATTTAACTGTACTGACTGCGTAAGTCTTAAATCCTGGTAAACGCACAAGTTCATGAAATTCTTTTTCTAACCAGCTTTTTGGTATTTGTCTCGTTGTTGAGCCCAAATTGGACATTCCATTAGGACCTGTTTAATAGTTTCGTCTTCTCCACATTGGCATTTACAATCTTTACCAAACATTCGATTTTGGAAAGCACCAAATATCCCATGTCCCCTTATAATCTGATTGCAATATAAGTCGGCACTGAGTCGAGTCATTTTTTATTTTTAGATTGAATCCATTTGCAATGCCAATTTTCTGTTAATTTTGAAATTAATAGTGCAGATGGATGGAAAGATTAAGACTGGTAAAATTTTTGCTCCCTATTTAAGAAGCAAACAAATTCCGAAAGAAATAAAGAAGAAACTCAAGCATCTGAAAAATTCATCGAGGGAGAAAAATCTCAGCCTCCTCCCCGTTCAGTCCACTAAAGCAGTCAACCGAGACAGTACCGATTTTTAACTTTGTCCGGAATTTCAGTTAAATGTCCTAGATTGTCCCTTTTGCTTTATTTTATTTTATTTTCAAACAATACTCTTCGTATTTCTTATGCTAATTTCACTTAAAAATGAAATTCATTTTCAAATGTTTTCTTAATTTGGCGAGAAACTGAACGTTAATATTTGAAAATAATGCAAATGATTACATTCCTTAGCTATTCCTACAAAATTGGAATTAATTTAGCAATATATATTCAAAGAAATTCAAGCTGAAGTGCCTGAAAACGAAAAATTTTCTTCCAATCTTAACAGTCATTCGATAAAATTTTCTGTTTCACTTTTTATCTTGCTTATATAATAGTTTATTTAGTTCAAAAATTTCAGTTTGAAATTGTTTTATTGTACAGCTTTATTACAAATTTTAAATTTTAATTATTTAGCTGAGTGATTACTATTCACAAGATGGGCAAAAAGCTGGTCGACGAAGGCGATTATTCTTAAATAAAAATAAAAAATCGTTAGTTAGCACTTAAAGAGCATTAATAAATCATATCATAATTATTAACACTTAAAAAATAATAAATAAATCAGCATAAATCATTAGCAAATCAAAAGCAACGCATATATTTGTATTCGTACTGTCTTCCGGCTATCACCGAGCATTATCATAAGGCAAACATCTGTATTTGCAATTTGTTCTACAAGAGGCTAAAAATATTGGAAACAAACAAGTTTTGAAATAAATTTGTATTAACAGAATTTATAAAATTAATTATAATAAGTAAAAAATGTATTCTGATCTATTTCGGGCGAAACCTGTTTATAAAGTCAGTTATATATTAAAAACCAAGAATATGAATATGAATAAACAAATAATGAAATTATCCATAAAAAAAATTCCCATCCCCTTATATTCAAGATATAGAATCTGGAATATTTCGCAAATGCAATATAACCGATATTTAAATTTATTTTATTGAAATCATATTTATTTTGTTTAGATTTCTTAGAATTAGTTCAGGTATAGAATAGTTCAACCTTAAAATTGGCTTGTAAAATATATTTTATATTCTATAAAACAAGCATAAAGAATTTACATAAAATATAATATAAAATATATATTTCAGAAGCGCTAAATATCAGACAAATTGGTAGGCATTTTACAGCTGTTTGCAATTTCGCCACAGTCGAAATATTCACAGGGCATATGTGAAATCCAATTTACATGCGAAATTAGTTTCACTGTATTCAAAGGCTTAATTTACAAACTATGACTAACGAATCAAAAGGGAAACTAAACAATAAGCAATGCATTTCCTCAGAGCATAGTGCTACGGAAGTTTTAAATTCCATTTTCTTTAGTATAATAAGCTTCTGAGAAACTATGTATGCTAAATCAAAGGAAAATTTAACTTTCGCGTTCCGTAACTTTCGTGACGTTAGTTTAATTTGCACTTATATTTACTATAATTAATAAAAACTTCGAAAATTTTAATAATTCTGAGGAAGATTTGGAAATCTTTCTCTATGAATCCTACATTTAAATTTTATCAAAAATATATATTTTTAAAATTAATACTGCATTTGTTGCAAAACTGTATAGCAAGAGATATCCAAATCAAACGCGAGTTATTGATAAAAAAATATCTTGTTATATAATCAAACAAGACAAAAATCAACTCAATTTCTATAAGATTACAAATTTTACCAATTCTGAAATTGTAATTGTTGAGAATTCTTCCAGGAATTCAGTTGTTGTTTTCAACTACAGTCGAACCGCGATATAGCGAACCCGGGATATAACGAACCCTTGGTTACAGCGAACCTATTACATGGTCCCAACTGAAGCCCTATGTTAATAATGCATTTTCATACGTTTACAACGAACAGCAAACGCTAGAGACTCGGTTACAGCGAACTGAAAATTTTCTGAAACTTCAAAATTTCACTTGCCCAAAGGGACATTCTTTACTAATTCTGCTCAAGTCAACCCAACTTCTACAAGAGTTACCCCTTTCGCATGAAATACTCCGGTCCCGAGACCACATTCCTCGCCTATTGTACCTATGTTAGAATCGCTGCTAACCCCATAAGTGGGACAAAGGAACAATAGGCAAGGCTCTTTACAGTTTCTATCTCCTCTCTTCCCCCCGGTGGACACCTGGCCTGGTGTCAACCAGGGAAGGGGGGGACTTTCTGGTCAGACGACCTAGGAGCAATCACGTGTTTTCTCTGCCATTTTAGTTTAATTGCTTATCATTCTGTGAATTTTGCAGTAACCATGGCTAACGTTGGCAAGCGAAAAGCTTTTTCTACCGAGGATAAAGTTAGGTTTATTCGAAAATTACAAAACGGCGAAAATTAATCAACTATTTGTAAAGAATTTTCAATGTCTAAATCAACGGTAGCCACTCAACCAAAAGTAACATCTTTTTTCAATGTAGTGGATTAGCAAATAAATTAAAAAAAACTTAAATGTTTAGTTTGTTTATTATTGAGTATTTTATTTAATACTTTATTTGTCCTTAATTACTAATGAAAATATTATGTTATTACAAAGTTTATAAGAGAAGTAGTATCTTAGCATGTTAGGGCAATATTTGAAAATACGGATACAGCGAGCCTCGGTTAAAATGAACTTCTGAGTCGGTCCGTTGAGGATTCGTTATAACGGGGTTTGACTGTATTTTGGGATACCAATTTAGCATTTCTCTGTAAAAAACTTAAAATACTATTAATTTTCCTAGAAAGAATGTGTTAGAAATGTGATTCTTTGTGAAACGACATTTTTTAGAAATTTCTGAGTATCCCAGAAATCATGATTACCAGACTTGAAAAACGTTGAATAGCATGCTCTGAAAAGTTTCTGGAATATATTTGAAAGTATATAAAACAACAAAGTAAGTATATTAAACATTTTACATTATCTTCTGAAAGACAAAAGACTATTGAACTGCGAATTTTTAACTTTGTAGTTTGCACACGAGGGAGAATAACAAAGATTTCCTCATTCTCAATTATTTGATACTCAGCTGAAAATCTTCGAAATTTCGTGAACTATGATTTTCCTAGAAACACGTTTAAGAATATGACTGTACTTTCATATCATTAATTTATCAAGTGCTCTTATAAAATCGATCGTTATAATGCAACAGATTGCATTTAGTATCAAGACAGAAACCTATACACATTGAGTAGATATTTTTGCAATTCTTTGGCCAGCCCAAGGAAAAAAATCATGTCATTGTATCATTCGAATAAATAAATTTCTTTTATAGTCATCCAAAATATTTAAATGTATAGAATATTCATAAATTTGTACTACCCAGTATTACTGAGTTCTTGGTCTTAGTATTAATGCAAGTATTCAAAACCGTTGCTTTTATTAGAGCAAAGAGCTTATTATTACTTTAACGAGAGCCTAGTAGTAGCAAACAGATTCTTTAAGTAATCTTCATATTAACTAGGTATAGTGAGAAAAGAAAAAGTTTCGGCAATTAAACTGATTGTTCTAGTTAATTTACAATTTACCTAGATAATCTACATACTAGCTGATTTCCTCATTTAAGCGTTCAAACATACATAATATACAGGATGTCCAACAAAGGACTCCCTCATTTTAAAATTAAATAACTCGGCAACGGAGATCGATAGAAGAACGAAACCAGTGATATGCTTAGTCTGAAAGCCGTAAAAATCTGATACAAAAGTTTCAAAATTAGTTATAAATGTTGCCGACAGGTGGCGCTGCAGGTTGTAATAGCTATTCAGAATCCGATAAGAAATCTATAAACTGTCATTTGCAAG
>BGPR01000455.1:590853-603193 GCA_013235015.1 Araneus ventricosus
CAAGCAAAAAATCATTACTGGTAAATGATTCCTATTCAGACCTATTAGTTTAGGTCTATAAGATGGCAATCCAGCAAAGATTGAGATTTAAATAGATTATTTTCAAACTTCCTTATATATTGCTATTTTTGAAGGAATCAGTTTGAAGCTATGACAAATACTTATTGCTTTTGAAGTAAAAATTATAAGATAATTGTAAATCCAATTCATATAAAAGTTTGATACCCTGTGTCACTAAAAATATTTAAAAAATTTAGAATAAAATGAAGTTTTTAAAGTTCGGGTTTTTTTTCAAGAAAATTTGCAAGACGAATCTTCTCATCATTTCAGATAAGATTTTTAAAAATTAATTAGCCTGTCATACAATTTTAATTAGTTCTCAGAAATAATGAAATTAAAATCTAAAACATTTATCAGTTTTCCTTTGCAAAAATTTCTGCAAATTTCGTAAGCAATTAATTTTGAAAAAGAATTAATCTCTTTTGAACTTCGAGGCAGTTCCTTTATTTAAAAATCCACCGAGATTAATAAAAAAAATTATAGTGACTATACACAAATGCGTTGTGTATTTGTTTGTCAGAATGCGAAAATCTTTCGTTTAGTAAATGTCGAGACAATTAACAAGTTACCTTGTTCAGAATAAAAGAAATAATGTTGTCGCCAAAATAACCACTTATAAAGACATATTGTTATTTTTATTACTGATTTTATCAATCTTGAATGAAAACTTAAAACCAGTTTGCGAAAACCTTTCTTAAAATAAGCAATACGCCACTTTTTCTGCACGCTTGTGTCGGTCGCTAAGAGTTTCCTTAAAAGAGAAACGTTCCGCACGAATATTTCATCCACCTAGAAGAAATGAAAATCGAACTGAAAATCCTTAAATTTGAAAGAGGAAGAGAAAAAGTAAAAAGGCAATTTCTGCATCATTATTTCAGAAAAGAAAATACCAAGCAATAAAGTGGAGTGAAGAGAAATGAGTGGATCCGAGTCACATTTCGTAAGCGGAATCATACGTTCCGATCCTAATCTTGAAAGAGCATAATGCAGCTTTTTCAGTACTGAATCTTTGATTCTGAGGATACATATTGTGGGAATACATTTTTGTTTTCTGCTTATCGATTTCATCCATTTCTAGTAATCTCATTTTTCTCCCAGTTTCATTTCTTTCCTTTCTTTTATTGCTCGGTTCATTGGCGAGATATTGAGCTGAGATACCACAAGCCAAATCGATTCAGACAATTCATCTTCAACCTAGAAACTAGTGTTCCTTAAACATTGATAGACTATCGACACTATCGCAGCCAAGTCGATAGTATCGGGTTTTCGGAACTATCGACTGAGATCATCGATAGTTTCAAAACTATCTATAGTTTTTATCCGAGCAATACTATCGACAGGCGCATTTCAGTCGATAGTTAACAGTCGACTGGAACTGTCAATAGTATGGATAGTTTCTAAACTATCGACTGGAATAACACCTATCGATAGTATCGCCGGAAAGAAAACTATCGATAGTATCGACAGTTTTGAAACTATCGATATTATCGTTAGCTTAGTCGATATTTTGAGAAAATTATCGACTGCACTATCAATAATTTAACTATCGCTGTTTAAGGAACATAACTAGAAATCCTATTGTGGCCACGGTAAAGAAGATTTCCTCGCCACGTATGTGGATATTAAAACGGTAAAGAGCATTTACTACATATGAAGAAAATTACTAAATCTAGCATATTTTCACATGTGGCTCAGAGTTTGGCACCATAATATTACGTATAGTTATGAAATTAATACACAGGGTTAGCCTAAATGATTCATCGGGTTTCAAAGGACTGTTTATTTGCAAGTATACTACGTACAAAGACGGGTGATACACGAAAAGATACATAAACTCACCAAGTTTCTGATACATACTACAAATGTTCAATGTGTGCACCCTTGGTGACCCGGCACACATCCCAACGGTAATCCAATTCCGTCCAGACGTTCAACAGCATGTTTCCGTCAATGTCCATCACAGCAGCAGTGATGCGTTCCTGCAGTGCTTGCAGCGTTGTTGGCATTGGGGGTATGTAAACTTTGTCCTTCACATAACCCCACAGGAAGAAATCACATGGCGTGAGATCTGGCGACCTGGGGGGCCATGGCAACAGAGGATCCAGATCAGCACTCCCTATCCAGCGATGTGGCAGTTCACTGTTGGAAAAGTCGCCTGCCATCTAGCGAGCACGAGAGCCTCGAGGCGGGCTTTTAAACTTGAGGAGTGTATGTATCTTGTCATGTATCACCCGCCTTGTAGGTCGTATACCTCTCAATACACATTGTTTTGAAACCCGATGAACCATTTAGGCTAACCCTGTATTTTTGAAAAGATTGATTGGCTGAAATTTGGAATAGAGGGGAGTGCTACCAAGCTTATAGAGTAATCTGACCGCGAATATTCAGATAAAGAGTAAAACAACTGCTTGATCCACACCAGTGGAGAAGCTTAACTAGCCAGTATTCTCAGCCAGCATAGCCAGTATTCTCTTGCACAAGCACCAAGCCTCCATTCAATAAAAGCATGAGCAGATTTAAACATAGATGGTAAAGCATTAAAATGTTTAGACAAATTTTATAAAATGTGAACGGAGGACAGGGGAAGGTCGGCAGCTACAAATCACAGTTGGTTTCCCCGATCAGGGCAACAGTCCACGAGAAATATCAATCTGAAAACAGGAATAAAAAACAAGCATGTGGAAATCAAATAAACTCTTAAACAAGAGTACGATGAAATCTAAGAGTAATATATAAAAGAATGCTCTTGACCGAATGGAGGTGCTGTGCTCGCGTTGCGACTAACCAAATCATAATTATATTTAGTGCATTAATATTTGGTGTTTTTCGTTTTTTTGGATGTTCAGCTTATTTCTTTTGTAACTAACTCCCCTCGTACTTCATCCTATATACAGCCAGTACATATAATTACAAGTAATAAGGAATTTTTATCATACAAACTAACCGCCTTTAGCAACCAAATTACGCATAAAGATATTTTAAGAAGTCTTCACAGATTTGAGAAAAAAATTGCACGGCAACTAAATTGGTATCCTTAAAAGAATAATTGTTTGAATTTTAAGACGGTTCAAAAATTATTTTGGCGTGATAATATTTCCGGAAGTCATCGATGAGAAGAGCCAAAATTTTGTTTAATTTTTAATAAATTAAAAATCTAATTACAATTTCAAACAATTCGCCCCAAGGTACACATTTCTAATCTCAAAGTATATCTGTCCCAAATGTGGTAGTCAATTTCCACTGATTTGCCCTGTGCACCAACACATACACACATTTGCTTTTATTACTTGTACAGATTATATATTTAAACACCAGTTTCTGTTACACATAGGAACCATGTGGTAGTCGTGGTGACAGAATCGAAAATCCTGTACGTAGCCCTGGTGCATGTTAAATCCGTCAGAATCAAACGCCAAGCTGCTGGTGTGGAATGGGAGTTCCGAGACGATGCTACTGATTCAGATTTCGACTTCGTAACCTGACAATAGTTCAAAAATACGAGGTCCGTACCAAAATAGATCGTATTTAAGCTGAAAAAAGGAGGATAATAAAGTATCTCTTGCTCATGCAATCGATATGTGAGTAAATCATGTAATCACGTAATCAATGTGTTTTAAAATAATTTTGAAAAGAATAAATAAAACTGTCCCTTCTGTTGAAGTAATAAAGTAATGTGTCAGTAAATCATGTAATCAATGTGTTTCGAAATAATTTTGGAAAGAATAAATAAAACTGTCTCTTCTGTTGAAGTAATAAAGTAATGTGTCAGTAAATCATATAATCAATGTGTTTCGAAATAATTTTGAAAAGAATTACTAAAACTGTCCCTTCTGTTCAAGTAATCAAGTAATGTGTGGGTAAATCATGTAATCAATGTGTTTCGAAATAATTTTGAAAAGAATAAATAAAACTGTCCCTTCTGTTGAAGTAATAAAGTAATGTGTCAGTAAATCATATAATCAATGTGTTTCGAAATAATTTTGAAAAGAATTAATAAAACTGTCTCTTCTGTTGAAGTAATCAAGTAATGTGTCAGTAAATCATGTAATCAATGCGTTTCGAAATAATTTTGGAAAGAATAAATAAAACTGTCTCTTCTGTTGAAGTAATCAAGTAATGTGTGAGTAAATCAAGTAATCAGTCTATTTCAAAGCAACTTTGAAAAAGCGAGAAAATTTGTAAGGAAGAGAAATGTAGGTGAATTAAGAATGCACTCTTCAAAACCAGCGGGAGTGGCCTCCCCTAAACTTTCCCGTATACTTCTCCAAAAAGGTACTGTTTCCCCTCTCCCCGCGTGGATAAAAGAATTCGAACCTACTATAACCCGGAATCCAATGACTATCAGAAGATCTTTCATTGTAGATTATAGTGATTGTAAAATATTTAGGTAAAGAATCAAATTCAAAGAGATGCGTACGGATTAAAACGCATCTATCATACACTGCCACTCTTGCCGGCTCAAGGACAAAGTGAAGTAATTCGCTCAATAGATTCCGCGTGCACAGAGATTGCTATCAGTAAGCATGAGCATGGAGATTCGGATTAGAAAAATTAATTATGCAATTTGAAAGCCTTTTCTTTAAACTATCGACACAAAAATTGGACACAAATCTACAATTAAGATTAGGAGGCCACATACCAAATTTAATTTATCTAAGTAATTTTGTTAAGAAGTTATTGCGATTATACAGACCTACAGACAATCAACCCTTCGACGGATTTGGTCCAAAATTTTTTAAGTACCTACATTCATGATGTTAAAACTGTGTACCAAATTTTATCCATCTAGCTATTCCAGTTTTTGAGTTATAGTGTTCACATGAACGCGGACAGACAGACAGACTTCCCGTGTACGGATTTTATCCAAAATTTGACAGAAACCTACAAATTATGTGTAATGATCATATGTAAAATTTCATCCCTGTATCTCTAACAGTTTTTGAGTAATCGTGTTCACAGACACACAGAGAGACATAATTCTAAAATTGTGTTTTTCGGACTAGGGGAAGGTCTAAAACGTGGAGATTCATCAAAATCTCGAGTTTGAATTTTTTAACGATTACAATACTATCTCTTTGTATACTATACGAGAACGTAAAAATAAAACAGGCTTTTGTTTGAAATCCCGTTTTCAGGTCACGGTTTATAATGCCCCAATACATATATGTGGGTGTTTCTAAGAAACGATCCTAAACTCCAAATATCTAACTTTCGTTTTATATTCATTTCCTGTTACTTTAAATTTTATCTATCGCTTTTCGCCCAGTTAAGGCTTAGATCAAAAGTGTAAATTTTGTCTTTGTCGGCGTTTTCAAATTCCGTTCTTTCTCTGTTCCACCCAATACATGCTCACATTTGGCGAAGAAACTTATGAATTGAATACTTTTCATAGATAAAGGACAAAGATAATGCATTAAACATTGCAACCATCCCAGAAATTTTGTTCCGAAATAATACAGCTCTTCGAAACATTTATTTTTGTGGGGAACTTAAAGCCTACGGCCCACCTCTACATATAAGGTTTCCTTCAATGTTAAAATTGATGCAAAATGGAGAGAACGCGAGCTATTGAAGCTCGTTATTCAGAACATTTTCCTGCGTCCAAATGGGAGAAGTTCTGAATATGACGTCCTTTATAATTTACCGTCGCCATCAGCCACATAAACGACTGCGATGTCACTTAAAGATACGAAGATAAATTTGTCACTTAAAGATAAGAATATGCAGACTTTCCGAAGAAATCAGTGAGCATCGGTTTGCTGTTCCATTTTTTGTTCTGAATTTTGTGAAGAAAGAATATTAAGAATTTGTGGAACAGAAAATTGTATCTAGAATAAATACAGAACAGGGCAGAAATTCGACTGCTTTGAAAACAAGCAATTATTACACACGCTTATTTCACTTGATTTGTTTCATGTTCGTAAAGATGAATTTTTGAAAACAATTCTTCACTCAGTTTCTGCTATGCTGGTTTTAAAATTTTTCAAGTTCGATTTTGTATGATCTCGATGATAATACGCTAATTTAATAGTTTAGAAAGTTAACTATCAACAAATCGATTTATTTAATTAAATTTTGTTTTCCTACCAGTGTTGCAAAACCGTAGTGAATTTTAAAAAATTGACTTCAAAATACTTAAATACTTATAATAGTGAATTATAACTAAAAATTGGAAAACAATGAAATAAAAATAATTTCTACTTTTCATTACATTAATAAAAGTGTATATTTAAAAATTTATTATTTAATAAGTTTGATGGCAAAACTAGCAGAAATCATGAGGAAAAAATTCATCGTCTCTCTAAACTTATGTAAAATTCTAAGTGAATCTCAACAAATCGATGTAGGCTATTCTCTCAATGCGTGTTTTTAAGATACAAAAGGTATAACATTATTTTCGATTTAGTTCGTAAAATATCTTCAGAATACCTTCTAAATTTGCAAATGTTTTCAATATTATGCTTGCTTCTTCTTTGTTTTTCGATTTACGTCCCCACTTCAATGCTTTCATTTAAAAATTAAAGAGAATTTAAGTGCAAAAATTTGCAAAACTCCTTCCAACAATATTTTTTTTTATTCTTTTGTTGCTTATTATTACGGCTTGTTCTTTTATAATCTGTTTATTCGAGTTGTTTGACATTTTATAAATCAAGATATGTCCAATTTTGTTTGACCATTTTAGGGCATTTTTTCTTGCCATCGCATTTCAAATAAAAGTAAAAAATAGTTATTAATTTCGTGTAGGTTATTGTAAGACCATTTTCAACGTAAATTATGTTATCATCAGTCAAATGAATACTTAAAAGGCTTCATAATTAATACAATTTTTAAAAAAAATAAAAAGCTACTTCAATTACTATGTCAATATCAATTACTATGTGAATGTTTATCAATATTGAAGCAATATGATTACTTTAAGGTGAGAAATTAATTGTGATTGCAATTTAATACAAACTCAGCACTATATGAATTTAAGAAATTCTTATAGTTTTATATTCTTATAAGTTTTTACGAAACATTTACTTCTTTATATTGATTTGTTTTCCTTTGGAAATTTTATACCCTAATTCTGATTTTATTTCCACCGGATATCTGAAAGTTTAGCACAATTCTAGCTAGAGCATGAAATCTAATGTGTGTTTATCGAAGATATTCTTATTGCTCAAACTAGCTTCCGTAAAAGAGGGTTAACAATGGCTAAATGAGGAGCTTAAATTTACTTAATTTGAATTCGAACTTTCAGATACCCAACTGAAATTTAAGTTGGAAGGTACATAATAAATGATCTTTTAGGAATGAGACAATCTGCGCGAAAATATTTAAATATTTTTAATTTATGAATGAAAAAGTTTTTTTGGTTAAATTAAATTAATCCATATTTATTAAGAAATCGGGCAACTTTTGAAGATATATGAAATCCAAAGCTTTTAAATTTTAGTTATTTCTGTCTTAAAGGAATTTAAGATTAAAAAATTTTATGTTGAATGGGTATTTTCCGCCAACGGAGCACCAGTCGTCGCCAAAATGAAATGTTGGCGTTATTCGGGTTTGGCACCAACATTCATCACTGAGAAAGCTATAGCTCAGATTCGGCGAAATGTCACTAGGATTTCGCGTTTTTTGTCTAGGGTTCCTTTACCGGAAAAGTATTGCAAAACTTTTTATGTAGAAAATACTCTACGGAAAACGGTGAAATATGCATTGTTGAATTAAAGAATAAATTAATCCATTTGCGATTTGCCATTTATATTGAAAGTAAGTCTTTCAATTAATCCTCTTCAAACAATGAGTTTTAGCAAATTCTAAAGCACATTTTTAGCTATCAAAAATTGGTGTAATTTTGGCCATTGGATATCAACCCTAAAGTTTCGATACTTAAAAACGGATTATTTTGAAACATTAAAGAAATCAGAATAAATATTCTAATTAATATTAAAAATTTCAAGCCATTTATGCTTGCATTTCTTACTGAATATATGGGTTTTTTTTATAGTTCATTAGGAAAAATGTAGTTAGAGAAAATATTAGAAAGACAGACCGATGAAATTAATGCAAATTATTTTGTCAAGTTAGAATAAACTAACGAAAGAAAATAAAAAGTAAATGTTTGATGAGGAAAATTTCGGAATCATGGAAATTATTGTTGAAATAAATGAACATGACAATCTACTTGCCACAGAAACATTTGTAAACTTAATACATGGCCCTCCAGCAGGTATATTATCTTGAATCGTTTTCATTTTCATCTACTAATTAGTGACACTTTGAATATTAAAGCTTCTTAATTATACACACAATGCGCGTTTCATGAAATAAAACCAATTCTTTGAAAATAGAAGTTCGCATCCTAACATTTCCTCATCTCGGAACGGAAAGAAATATTTAAAAACAATGATGAGAAAGCCGTTTGTCACACGCATTTAGAAACGCAAATATTAGCTTTATTCCGTGTTTCCAAAATAGTCTTTTTAGACTATTTTTACGATTAACCTATATATAAAAGAAATGTTTATTTATTTTGCAACAGAAATGGTCTTGAGTTAGAAAGAAAGAGGTTTTCAGTGTCGTGACTCACACACGCAAGAAGCTCATCAGCATTTTTGTAATCAGTTCCAACTTTGTTATGGCACTGCAGTGACTCAGTAGATAACCAAAATTAGTTGTCTAAAGCCGGCCATTCACTTCACAGATAAACTGGATATTTTGGAACGCGAGAAGGAAAAAGCCATCAAAATCTATGGAAATCATCCAAATGGCTTGTGGTTGTTGGAATTCCATCTGGACTGAAATCGGAACGAAAAAATCAGGGGGACCCTAAAAGAGGCTAGCGAAAAGAACAATGCCTTGCGTAGATGGAAGCCTCGCTTTGAGAGGGTAGCATAAATTAAAATCTGCTGACTGGGGAAAATCGAAGAGCGATTGACAAACAGCTGTAGAGGGGGAAAGAAGATCGTCCCCCTACCTTAGTTCAGAGTTAGCGTCCTTTTAAATACAAGTGAATGGCATGCCTGTATTTTTCGATTAAAATGGGTGGAAAAAACGGGCTTAGGACAAATGGCATGGCTATACTTCAAGTGAATGGCCGGCTTAACGGTCCGACTTGGTTCTGTAAGAACTTTGATACCAACTGAAAAGTGGAAAGAAGTCATTTATTTATCGTCGTTAATTATATTTTTTTTGTGAAAACAAAAAAGCAGGTTTATAGTGAAAATATTTCTGTTAAAGAGGGAAATAACAGAGGTCGATATTTAAAAAATAAATTATTCATAACTATATAGATGGAAAGTGGAAATGTAGCATGAATCAAAATCTGTTAAAAAAAGAAAAATATTATTCTTCAGGGCAAATTCATGTGCCTCACGTTACCATTTGACACCTTTTTTCAAAATTAAATTCGATATATATGAAAAAATATTATATCTGATTTTAAAAAATGTTTTTTACAGACCTCTGGGGTACAGTAAGAAACTAGGGATGTCAATAGTTTAAAATTTAATATGAACAAATGGTATCCAGACCCTAATTTAGCACTGTGACTCAAGTTAAGAAAAAGAGGAAATCAAGTTTTGTTGGTTAATGTAAACCTAGAATTGCTCCTCTTTCAGCACAGCAGACTAAAAAAGAAATATTTTATACAATGAATAACATTTCCAGGTTATGATATACACAAAAATAACATTGTATTTTTTATTAATTATGTATATTAATCAACATTTTGAGTGTGACTCACGTTACATGTCCCACTTTAATCTTTGAAGTTAATAAAATATTGATTTAAAAACATTTCATTTTGTAGATTTTAATGAAGCATTACTTAATTCAATGAATAGATATATCTAATTATATATTTTAGCAAATAAATTAATTAAAATTAATAAATAAAAATGTGTAAATAAAACCAATAAAAATTATGCTTTATATAATATTTCAAAATAAATTACAATAATTTTATTGATAGAATTAGGATACAAATCTAAAAAACCCTCTTGAATTAACAGGAATTGGAGGTTTTTATTTCCGAATCAAATTCTATCAAGGATAAAATATTTTATCTTCCTTTTCCGGCTATTTCCAGTGTTAGCCTTTAGGATGTATCGTAGTTATTTCAAATTCTCCATTGATGCAAATGGTAATTTTTCCTGGGTACAATACACCATCATATTCAATTTCATACCAATAATTATGTTTAATATTGGATAATGGTTGAAGAGGTATTTTGCTATCAGAAGATAACAAAAATCCTTCAGGTTTTTTTATTTTCAACTTTAATACAGTGGTATTTTTTGATACCTTGTAATAATGGTGAATTGTCCCAAACCTATTGCATATTAAGTGCTGAATTTCTTTCATTGATATTTGCTTCAGTAATTTCCTGAACATGAATGTTGGCTGCAGCCGTTTTAACAGTTTGTAGAAAATCTGCAGCATTCACTACTAAACATTTAAGTTTTTTCAATTGATTAAACACTTTTTTTTCAAATTTCTTCCTTGTTGGTGCCATAATTATATATATATATAGCTTGCTCAGCTAGCTGTCACTCACATTACATGTGACTCACGTTACAAAATAAGATGTCTTTATTTCCAAATAAATTATTAAAAAAAGATAAAATTGGCCTATCTATTTTTAGTACTATAAATAAGTAGGAGAACCGATAACAATTTTTTAAAATTTACAGCTATAAAAAGTAAAACATTGACAAAAATGAACTTTTTGTGACTCACATTACAAAAAAATTATTGACTATAAAAGTTAACCTTTCTCATTTACTTTGAATGCAAATTCTAAAATAATACTTTTATACTTGTTTTATAGCATAAATCTATCAAAAAATATAATTATTCAGTAGAAACATGCTAAAACTTAGTAAAATACATATGTTTAAAATTGATTTAAAGCTCAGAAAAATTCATCAGAACATGTGCTCTTAAAACGAGTCTTCACGTGAAATGAAAATAGTTAACCAGGTGTTGCCAGATTCTAATTTGTAAACTTCAATCTATATACAACACATACAAAATAAAGTTGAGTGGTTTCTTTTAATTTTTTTTACACTTTATTTTCAATGTTATGTGGAATTGCCCTTCACCGTTTTATTTCAGTCCTTTTAAATCTGTTACATTCTATAAAAATTAAGAATTTAGAAGTATCTAAAAGTTTATTACAAAAATGTTTATGTTGTGTATATATTTTCCCCGTTCATATTCTCATGTTACTAATTTTATGCTATATTTCGATATACACAATTCCTATCACTTGAATAGCGTCACCAGTAATTTAGCAAAAAATATGCTTAATTATGGTTATCTTTCCTGGAAATAAATTTTTGCAATAGTAATATTGCTTTCAGAATCCATTTGATTCAATATATATATATATATATATAATAATGATGTATTTCCATGTATTAAATTTTCTAGTTTCATAAAATGGTGGAGTAAATGCCGCGTCACGTGAATAGCTTCGCAAATTTGAATTTAGTAAATCAAGAATTCTAAAACAGAAATTAACCAGTTTCATAAAATGGCGGAGTAAATGCCGCGTCACGTAAATAGCTTCGCACGTTTGAATTTAGTAAATCTAGAATTCTAAAGCAGAAATTAAACAGTTTCATAAAATGGTGGATTAAATGCCGCGTCACGTGAATAGCTTCGCACGTTTGAATTTAGTAAATCTAGAATTGTAAAGCAGAAATTAACCAGTTTCATAAAATGGTGGAGTAAATGCCGCGTCACGTGAATAGCTTCGCAAGTTTGAATTTAGTGTATCTAGAATTCTAAAGCAGAACTTTTCTATATAATTGATTATGGTTATCGCTGAGTAAACTAAAATTAAATCTGGTTAATTTTTTATGAAATGGACCGAGTATCCAGCCTTAACAAAAATGAACTTACGCAAGTTGAAATTTTGAGATCTGAAGGTTGTTTGGAACCTGTAAATTGCTGAAAAAAATCAGTTGTTTTCCTGAAGTTATCAACAATCTTTTGAATGATGTGCATTAATACGGTAAATGAAATAAAGGAATAACTGCTTTAGTCACGACTGCCAAAGAACGCCACTTGATTCTTCAGCGTCTATTTGATTCGTGTCTACTAGCCAAAAGACTTTCAAATGAAAATGGGATTAACGCTTCTATTTCAACCTCTGAAGGATAATTAAGAAATCTAAAACGATTAAGCGATTGAAACTAAGACCAATCTGCAACTGAATCCTCATCATAACATGCATTGGCTTCTCTTTCCAAAAGAGCATATGCATTGGACTCCTGAATGGAGAAAC
>BGPR01000456.1:0-124135 GCA_013235015.1 Araneus ventricosus
GCTAAATTTTACACTATCAGGATTGAAAATGTTTCAATGCAATCACTAAATGTTACTGCTAGTCAAGTTTCTTTCTGTATAAAAAAATCGATAAAAGAAAAAAAAAAATTTATAGTAAAGTTGAAGAGAAAAGTTCATTCATTCTTATAAGCTTAGCGAGGAAAGGTTAAAATATGCAGCTTTTAAATGCTATTCAGTGCGCTGTAATAAATGTTAGTAACCGCATAATTAAAACATATGCTCACTTGAAAGAAACTGTTTCACACTGAGTAATATTTGTAATATAATATTTGTCTCGTGTTGTAAAATAAATCGCATCATTGTGGCTTGTATATTAAATTAACAAAATTTTAATATAAAATACATTTTTTATAAATATATGATGAAAGCTAATATATTAAGTTAATGTTATTAAAAAATTGTTAGCATCTCTCGAGGTTTCTTAAATCTATATTATAAAAAATTTAAATAATTATTTATTCCTTTTTTATATCGTGGAAAAATTTTCATAAATGCTTTCTTATATTTAAAAATATAAAAATAATATGCAAAATAATCCCACAGTAAACATTAAAATTTAAACTGTCTTTTCATTTTTTGATTATTGTTTCTCAATTCTTCTATCGAATTAATGTTATTTTTTAAATTCTAAGATATTAAGAAAACGTAGTATTGATATTTTCTCTTTTAAATCATCTGAAATTAAAAAAGTAATAAAGACTTAAGAAAGATGAGGATATTTGCATTAAAAACTCTTTACTTTCTCACATGCGAAGTAAACAACAACAAAAAATTATAAACGCCAAAAAATTCGACAGAGAGATTTTGACGATTTTCTACGTTAGAGTCTCCGAATACGAAAAAACCTTTTTTGGAATTATATATGTCTGTCACTTCGTCCGTCTGTAAACACACACCGATTTCGATGTGCCGTCATTTTGTCGGCAACAGCGACTTGCCGTAGTCCCCGATTCAGGGTAATAAAACTCAGCAATTTGGGCCTTGTGTCCGAGGACTTGCAGGGAGATGACACTTTTATTAGGGAGTACACTAGAAAGTCTAGGGAAGAACACTACTGCTGTTTACAGATGGGTAACGGAAAATTTCGGGATCTACAAAACAGTGACATCTCATTTCTTTCATTGCTCTTGAGATTTTATCTTTATTTATTTTACTACAGAAGGGAAAGTTTGAATAGTCTTTATCACCACGCCCTGGTCCTGCGCAAACCCGAGTCGGAGCGGCTCCCTGTCGGTGACAACAATGGTCCACAAGAGAATTTAAAAACCAACTTAGTAAATAAAAGTTCACTTAGTTTTTTCAGAGTTTCAATAAATAATTCTGCAAATGTCGTGGATATACAGAATAAAATAATACGTTCGATTACTTTTTCAAAATTTGCCGACTCATTTAGTCAAATTGCCGACTTCAGAAAAATCTGGGGGGGGGGGGGGGCCACACCCCCCCTACCCCCCCTTCGCCACGCCCCTGTATAGGAGACATTTATTCATTTGCTTAAATCGAAACTGCAGGACTACCGACTCCCCTTAAACGGCTTATGTGGAGTTTACGGTACCCACTTACTTCGTTCCTCTTAGGATTGAAAACTCTTTGCCACCAAGAAAACATTTGTTTTGGATGTGTCTAGATGTTTTTAATGAGTGACAATCGCGCATGAGCACAAATTGATCTTTTCATTGGTGTTTTGCGTATCAGGCTATATTGTGCCATGTTTCGATTGGACTGTTTTGTTCAACTCTTTGATGTGATTGGTCAATTCATTCAAATTTGAATAAAACTTCGTTTGGAACTCTTCGGTTTGAATATCGGTTCAGTACAGTGTATATTATTCTGTGTATTTCATTTCTCAATGAATAAGCGAAGCTATGAGTATTCCGTTATGCTGAAAGCGAAGACGCCGATATTTTTTAAGTTAAAAAATTTGCCCGGTACACACTTGAAATGCCGCAGGCATTGCGTGTGGGAATTCTAGTTTTCGGAATTTAAAAAAAATCTAGATTCCTAACATTCAATGAAAAAGCAAAGCTACTAGTTTCCTGCTATGCTGAAAGCGAAACTGCTGATGTTTTTTTTCAGTTAAAAAAATTTGCCTGTTACACACTTGAAATGCCGCAGGCAGTGTGTGCTCAATCGTCCCTTTTCAGGTGACGAATGTGCAAGAGAGCAATAAAAATCGCACTGCACATCCAAAACAGTGTTTGGCGAAAGCAAATGAAATTGCCACAAGAAAAATTGGCGAGAAACAGGTGTGTACCGTAAGCTCCAAATTTACCACTTAAATTTATTTTGTTCAAATTATTCAACTTAAAAAGAAAAAACGTGGTCTCAAAAAAAAATTGTTATCTCGGACTTTACACAGATGTAAACAAACTATACTTGCGAGCTGTTGCCAAAATGCTATTAACGAATTTGGCCCGATTTTGCGTCCACATAAGCGCTTTATATATATATAGATGCTTTAAATATTGATTTTAGATACATCTATTGCTCATCCAAGTTGTACTTATTAATTTCGGTTTTCTTTATTACATAGTTTTTCTACTTTATCATTTATCCAGGAGTTTGGGCTCTGGTAGGTAGACAAGGGACAAAACTCCCTATTTTTAAATAAATAAAAAAAGATTATTTTCAGGTGACATCAATGAAGCTTAAGAAAAATTGTTTAATTAGCTCTGGTTAATTGCTGTGTCACATGATTAACATAAAACGGTCAGTCAAAGACAAAAATACTATTTCTTAAGACAGTATTCTTGAAATAATTAATGCAAAATATTTAGCAGATAACATATGTTTGAAAGATGTCCGACTCGGAAGATTTAGTATTAAGGCAAATGTATTCAGTGGTTCACTATCTCTATCACACAATTTTGAATAATAAAACAAAAAATATTACTATTAGAATAAATTTAATAATTATTATGCTTGTAAATTTGGTTGGTTTTCTAAATGATACAATAGAGAAATTTATTATCTGTTATTTACTTAAATCTCCCAATATGAAACTAGAGTAATGGTAGTTACCGAGTTTCTTTCTTCAGATCAAAGCATAAAACTGGGGTAGAAAAAATTTGATAAATTATCTCTTCACTTCTCTAGACCTTTAAATTTTCCATTGATGTAATATTAAAATATTGTCAATAATTCGAATTTATTTTGGTGAATTTGAACTCAAAACTAATTGTGAAATATTTTTACCTCTGAATTGTCTTCCTTAGTATCTCCATATCTTGTATCCTCAGCAATCAGTTGCAAGTGAATAATTTTTTAACGCCTTTAGTTCACTCAAGAATTCAACTGCTTTGTGCTATATTCAACCAATCAATAATATTCTCACCTTTTAAAAAAACATTTAATACATAAGATGTGAATTATTTGGCTTATTTTGAGTTTTGCTGAACGACTGTAGTATTCAAAATGCCACATACTTTTTATTGAAATTGCTTATTTTAAAAAATTGTAATTAGCACTATATATATTAAAATTATTTACTGTTTATTTATTAAAAGTGTTAAATATTAAAAATAAACATTTACTGTCATTTTTAGTTTAAAAATTGTCATTTTATCTGGCTGTACTCATTTAAAACCCGGTTTTACTTAATTCAAATTTTTGGATAAACTGAAATTTTACTATGGTTCCATCAATTTCAAATCAACAAAGTTTTACTTGACCACGTTCACGTCGGAGTGTACCATCGATGGCTCACACTTGGATATCCCATTAGATGGTACCATAAACCACCAAGTATGTAGTCTGTTAGATTCGTTTATGGTCCATTCACACTTAATCATCAACTTTCATAAGTGTACTGTATCAGGGATGAGATTGCAAAAAAGTAAAAAGACTGAAATCATACACGAGCAAAAAATTTGTACAATAATTTTTTTTGAACATGCCGATGGAGTTTTTTTTTTTTTTTTTTAATGCCACAGAGGTTTTGCTTTCTGCAAAAAGGTGGTACTTAATGCTTTGAATCGCACTGAATGTTGGAATGTTTATCCTTGTAGAGCTTGTTGATATAATGTGGATTCATCAATAGAAGATGAATCAGCTAGTTTCCTAGCCAGTGGAGTTAAGCCGCACTGTTGAGCATATTTTCCCAGAATTTTCTTTCGAAAACGGAAGATAGGAAGGTTTCTTTTCTTTGTGTAAAAGCGGAATTTTAGGAAGAAAAAGCAAATTTTTGCAGGGGAAAAAAAAAAAACCGGAATTTTGAGGGAAAAAATATTAAAAAAACGGAATTTCTCCAAAATAACGGAAAAGCGGAAATAGGCCAAAAAGCGGAAGAATCTCATCCCTGACTGTAAGCAGAAACCAGCAGATGGAATTATCAGAAGCTTTTGAATTCTGATTGCTAATATACTTACAGTTTTTTACAGTAGTGAGAACGAAAGCAAAACAGAAATGATTATCATTGCTATAAGTTTTCATATTGCGCATTAGTTCAGTGCCACCTGATAAAATAAAAAGCTCTTAGGGCTGTCACCTGGCGGCAAGAAATGCAAATTTCAGAGCCAGTGTGAACATGTTAATTATTGAGTATTTAGATTGCTAAAGAATATGAAGGCAAAAAAATTAAGAACGACAAAACATTTTTTTTTTTCAATTTTTATTTAAGTTAAGATCATACAATTTTTTTTTACACATGTGATTATTTTAAGTTTCATCTACATAAAAACTAGAACTTGATAATGAGCAGCTGCTTTCCTCCTGTGCTTACTTAAATAAGGAATGCAGCACAGTTTTCAAAATATTTTGTTCAGCTATTGACAAAATATTTTATACACTCAGGGCAATTATCCAAGTTAAAACTGCCAATACATAAATATTTAAAAAACAAATAAGCATTTATATAACCAAAGATTTGAATTTTAAAGACCCCTTAAATCAAAAATGAATTAGCAAAACAGCACAGTAAATCACACTAAATTACAGAAAAGCATATTTATAACACTTCATTATTTAAAGAATTTTTTCTCCCTCTTTTAATTAAAAAAAAAATTGTGCATAAATTTAATTTACCCGACAGATTAAATTATATATATATTTTTATATTTATTTAACTGGCTTTAAAAAAGTACTTTAGTGATCACAATTCAACAGGTATATATTTCAGCCAAACTGTCATTTATACAATTTCCATTAAAAACTAGTTTTTATTCTTATTTTTGTTACACAACACTAAGATCTTTCTTTTACAGATCCTGCTATTTTAGTTCATTTAAAAGAACATCTTTCAGGTAAAAAAAAAGCCTATCTATTTTCCAAATTTTGTCTTTTAATCACAGTAAAATAATTACGCATGTTTGTTTGATATTATGGAATTTAAAATGATCCTTGATGTAATAAAATTATTACATGTATGTTGTTCACTTGGAAGAGGACTGCTACAATATGAAAAATTCGAATTTTTTTTAAAGAAGTTTGCCTATTTAGATTTAGCACAGGTTGCACTGCATAACTGTCACAACTGCTATACAGCCAGTGGTGTAGTCGTAAAATATGCAGTGCGGAGACACTCTAAAAGCAGTGTCAGAACACTCTAACCTGGATGACAAAATCATGCTGTTTTAAGGACGTTTTCACAATTTTTTCTTATTTGTTTTTTGTGGGAAAAAAAAGCAGTACCAGAACAACATTCCTGCCTCACTATACCCCTGTGTACAGAGGCAAATACTGAAACTGAAATAACATAATTCCTTGAAGAAATATACTAGATTTGAGGTCTTTCAAGTTAACAAAAAAATTGCACTGAGGGATTCTTTTTCCAAGTAAACAGTGTACAGGCAATTGAGGAACAAAACACACAAAACAACCTAATAGGGAAATACCAAAGTATTAGAACAATACTCAACACTAATTAAGTTTTTCATAGGATATAATACATAAGTTGAAACCACAAGAAGAATGTACATTACTGACATTCTTACCTAAGCAAAAAAGAATTAAAATTTAAATTTACCAAAATAAAGAGCGTAACATTTTTACACACGGAAGCTGCAAAACTAGAAGCTGTGCAGAGATTATGAAAATACTTATACAGTAAGAAGTACTTCATTATTGGTTATACCTAAATGTATAAAAGTGAAGTGCACGCAGATTCAATGAAACTTACTCAATTGTTTACATTAACCTGCTCTAGATTATAAAAGTAAAATAAAAAAATATTACTCATTTTTGCAACATTTTTTTTTTTCAATTTTGAAAGTCTATTACAAAGTGAATTTTCGTACTAAGTCCCCCTCTCTCAATTCATATGTGCAGTAAGATTTCTCATCAAATACCAGCTGTAAGTTTATATATATTCCTTTTTGTAACACTAAAATTCATATTAATGTACTTTCAGTATAAAGAAGAATGCACGACTCCAAAACGAGGAATTCAGATCTATAAAAATGATCATTTTTAAAACTCCATACATAAGCAAATGAAATATTTCTATTTACATGATTAGACATTTGTAAAAAAAGAAAAACAATTTAAATACAACAATAAATAAAAATACTTCGTTGCATAGGTTTAATATTATATTAAGTTAATAAATAATAATACTACAGAGGCAAAAAAATTTCACTTTCAATAAAAACAATTATCTAATCAACCTTTAACGCTACTTACACAATATACTTTTGACTGAAAATGCATCGTTTTACTCCTACTAAAATTATTAATTCAAAGAAAGCATCTCGATAGCACTGATCACGTTTTAAAAATATGAAACTAAATACCAATGTTTCCGATAGTTGATACTAGATCCCACCCTCCTTCAGCTATTCAACAGCCAACATACATATTCTGAAATTAAAAGAATGGTTGAATTTTTTTTTTGTATTAGCATTCTTTTCATATTCATAATTGGATCACAAATTGGTTTTTAAAAAAATTTTAAAAGTGACTCCTAAGCTAGAATGATTCCCACATAAAATTTTTATTCTTATTGAATGGAAGTTCTCAAATAACCTAAGGAGTTTCAATCAAGAATAGAAAAGCAAAAAAAAAAAAAGTTTGTAAAGGGGGGGAAAAAGTATAACTTTCAGTTTTTTTAAAGGTATAATTGAAAAACTAATAAATACATAAAACTTATTGAATGTTTTAGTCAAAATGTAAAATCACTCCTAGAAATTTAATATGCACAGCGACTTTAATAATTTTCGCTGTATAGGATATTACGCCAATGAATCTGAAGATCTTATATCTGTAATTGATGATTTATTTTACTAACAAGATTTTTCTGACTTTCTAATTACCTTCTGCAATCAATTTTATAATAAATTATGGATGACAATTTTTTAAGGTTTAGCTCCATAATAATAAAGAAAAGTATCGATTGCTATAAAAATGTGTACCAGCAACAAATGTAACACAAAAAAAGAATTATTCGTAAAAGTTTAGGCTTAAAAGCAGGGCTTCTTAAAATATATATCCCAATGACAAATGGTTATACATGAATTTATACTTACAAAGACAATGACTTCATCTGTCAAATTCTTCAAATATTAGAAAGCAAATATAATCGAGAAACAAATTTAATTAAAATTTTACAAATAAACATAGATAATTAATATTCATTTAGTTTATGCCATTGATCAGAATGCTGATTTTCCTGTTTACATACATGCTAGTACACTTCAAACTGGAAAAATACTTTGTTTTAAAATTGGATTTTGGAACAACTTCACAGAATTTATTTCAAAACAGGGTCATGAGATAAAAAGTCCAAGTAGCCTCATTTTAAAGGGAACATTGAAAATGAACTTGTAGCAGTTTTTTTGCGTTTTCACCACAATTAGAATCTAAACTTTAATATGCATTACATTTTACAATACAAAAATAAACTAAAAGAAACAAGAATAAAATTATTCTAAATTCAACAATTCGATAGACATATACATAAATCAACCATAAAGAATTAAATACCTATTTTCTAGGTAGAGGTAAAAGCATACATGCAACAAAATACAGAAAGAAAAGGGAAAAAATACAAAGACAAAAGTTATTTAATAAGAGGGAAAAGAAATTCACTCTCTGTCCATTGTTATATTGAGTTTGTGCTGTTATTGCTTACTTTTGTCAGCTTCTCCAAACTTTTCATTAGCAGATGCATTTTTCAAGATATTGAATATATGAATAATTTGTCGTATTGGAAAATGTAAGTACCATATTCAAATTTGATGATTATTTACAACTATGCATAGTATGACCTTATTATTCATATGGGAGCAGTTCAGGATTTTCCAGTATATTGCTGACACTGAAATATGACTGGAAACAAACAGATTCAAAAGAAAACACTTTTCTACTTCTTTTGTTTTTGTTGTTTTTACATTTATACTATTTCTGGCAATCTGTACAAATTGATTTATTTGACTGAAATAGCAAGGAAAAATATCTTTTTGTAAAGATCAGAACATATTTCTCGAGACATTTTTTCCCCTATATACAGTACCAGTCTCGAAAGCTTTATAATAAATAGTACATCTCATTAAATGCTGTATAAAGATTTTTTTCTTTTTTTTTTTGCACAAGATGACTTCCTTTTTTTTTCACCAGTCAAGAGTCTAGCACAATCAGATTTTAAAATCCATTAAAATAATAATACATGCTCAGTTCTCTATCATGAAAATTTTGATGATTTCTTTTTGTCACCTTTTTTTCTGGCATGTTTAGCTTTCTTAACATAACATTCTACAAGATTTTTAACCTTTACTGGATTGATTTCACCAGACTTGTTGTGACATATCTAGAAAAAAAATATGCAAATTTAGTAATTATATTTCATACAGTCATAATCATAAAAAAAAAGCATTTTACAAATTTCATATGAAGCTAAGTATTTAACCATCCAACTGCCAAATTTTTTAAAATCGCTAATTAGATACAATGTTTGCAAATATGTTTGAATGAAGCAAATTGTTATTTATGTGCAAGGCATTATTATAATACAATTAAATGCTATAATAGTTCTAAGTAAACACAACAGCTTGCAAAAATCGCAGGATGCAGCAGAAAACAGACTTGCTTCCAACCCATGGGATAAGCAGTCAGAGGGTTAAACATGGAAGTTAAACATATTAGCAAACATAATTCTACCAGAACAAAAAACACACAAACAAAGGAACATGATAATGATGGTTCTAATCCCACATGGGCTAGCATATATAGCCACGTCCATGAGTCAAAGACTCATGTTAAAGGCAAAGTATGACATCTTCTGTTGGTCAAAATGACCATGAAGCATCTAGATAGCCCGTGATATTCCAATATGGGAGTAGATTACCTTCCACATATTCTTTCAAGGGAAATTGACCCACATTTATGCCTCAATTTGAGAAAAACCAGAAAAATTCTTAGGGGCCGGCTTGACTGCAACAAGCAATTTGGTCGAGTACAGATTCAGGATAGAACCCATAACCTTCTTTCTCCAATTCATGTTTCTCAGCCAATCCAAAGCCTTAACCCACTAGACTACAGGTAGGCACATCAAAACATTCAAATACGGATAAACACAAACATATTATCATTCATATGCATAAAGAATGGCCAAAGACTAATAAAAAGCAATATAATCTCATAGCTCTTTGCACTTTACAATCCTTACTTATTTAAACATCATAAATGTTACAAATATATTTTAAAAACTCATACAGATTATTATTAAAAATAGATATATATAACAAACATCCTCTAATTAATAATTTAAATATTACAGAACAAATTAATTATACAATACAAATTAAATTTTTCAAAAAGAACTCATTAACTTACCATAACCAGTGGCATCTAAAACTGACAGTATATAGAAAGTTATGAAGGATTATATCACCGATGAATAACATAATACACATTTATACATCCCTTTGGGTTATAAAAAGAAATCAAGCAATTTTTATACTAAATACAGAGTTTTATTATAAAAACAACCACTTATGGCTGTTAAATCTAAATTCTTTTCCAATATATCCATTATTTTTCAATACATTAAGATCACATTCAGGAATTTTTACGCAAGCATAATGATACAGAATGAGCCTTATTTCCAAACAGTAAATGACTTTTATAAACTAAACTTAATAGAAGAAATTAACTGAAAATATTTTGTAAACATATTTTTAAACTTACTTTCGGCACAGATTTTCTAAGTATATCTTTGTATTCTTCTTTTGTTACATCTCTTGATTTATAGTATGGTTTTAGGGCTAACTTGACTTCTTCTACAACACGCTCTTGTCTATTCAATTTCTTCAAGAACTAAACGAAGAAAGAAAAGTATTAGGCAAAAAATTTCATTTAGCAATAAACAAAATAAATGATTAAAATTTAGTTCATAAAAATATTATCGTAACTTACTGGGACATTTTATATTCTAATACAAGGGAAAAAATAAAATAAAAAGAGCAAGAGGCATTATTTTATCTACAGTATGTTCAAAATGATATATTTTTTTCCTATCTTTGCAAGAAATGCTGAAAAAGACTTCTCTAATGCACTATTTCAAATCTATAGATCTGTAGTGGCTGAATTATAGCTCACGCAGCATTTCACATTTGTTTGTAAATATCTTTTCTTTTTATTTATAGGATTTACTTATTATCATATTTAATTTTGTTCATCATATATTTTTTGTGGCAACAGTAGAAAAATCTAGTTCTGTGAATTTTGTTGATTTTTCCGTTGTAGATAGATTTTTCTCAAAAAGAAAGAAATAAAACCTTTAAATGGAGTATTCGCATTTTCATGATTTGGTACGTCAAACAAGTTAAGGTTGCTTCTTTCATGTTTAAATAAGTAGAAGCCAACAGAACAGAATGGTAGTGCATACAAGAATGTATTTTAGGATAACAACTGAACAATTATTTCATACATGGAAAATTTCATAGAAACAGATAAATACAGAGGTTTTATGATACTATGGCTACAGAAAAAAACAATACAGCAAATTTTTCTCATGGCTTTAAGCATTTGAAATAATTCAAGCAACATATAACTACAACAAAATCAACAGAGAATTTATTGCATTGTCATTTAATATATATGTTATGGTCAATGTGGATAATTTCTGAGAATTCACCACATTAATTGGCTATTATGCATAATTACCTATGAAGTTCGGTTAATGTGATTATTTGCAAAGGAATAAGTTTCGGTTCCTCTAACATTCTCTACAGTTGGACTTAAAATTTAAAACTTTAATTTTACTTAAATGTTTTTAAATAGAATTTTTATTTATTTAGTATTTTATATTTCCTCGATTACGTAATTGCACGATTTTTATTGATTTATGAATTTAAAGTGTTTCTTCCCAATTCCCTCTCACCATGGGATTGAAAACCCATGATGATACTCACTAGTCAACAAGCCTGGACATGATACTGCGGCAAAGAGCTAATGAAGAATCCATAGAGGAATGACGTCACGCATTCGAAATTTGAGGAGAATGTGGTCATGGGAAGTGCTGGATTTTTCTTTCATCACTCTTTTACTGCTTTTTTTATTATTACTATTTATTTGCTCTGATTTCTCGAAAATACTAAAAAGCGGGAGGAAATCGGTGAGAATCGGGAGGCTGGAGAAATTGTTAAAAAGTGGGAGAGTTGGCAGGTCTGTATTAGGAAATATATCTAGTAAGTTGGATGATTATGGTTGCTATCTTTTAATTTTCTTTATCAGCACATGTGCCAGGCCATTTTAATGTTTAAATCAAATGGAAATTTACATGAGGAATAAGAAAGTGAAGTTGGTAGTCGACAGAGATCCAAGTGCAAGTTGATGCTGACAACATACAATTAGATGTTACACGATACAGACAGTTTCTCGACTCCATTAGGAACATTTATGCATACAATAAACAGAACTTGTGCAAAGCCACTAAAAGGACACGGGTTAAACGTCTATCACGATTTGAAGTTCATGTAGACAATAAACAGAACATGTACAAAGCTGTTAAAAGAACACGAGTTAAATGTCTATCACAATTTGAAGTTTAAAATTACTTTGTTAAGGGAACGATGAATAGTAAATTATGCATAAGGGATTCAATTGAAATTATATTCCTGGCGAACAAGTTGGTCGATGAAGCAGGCTAGTACTCAATACAACAGAAGGTACTGTGTATTGACCAGGCAAAATGAAAGCAAAAATATCCTTTATTATGGAAATAATATATATATAAATGCTTTAATAGTATAGTAAAAAGAAAAAAAATATTATATAAAACTCAAAATCAAAATAAGAATTGTAAAAAGTGTGAGGCATATATACAAATGTTCTAAGTAAATTGCAATTCTAATCACATTTATAATTTATTTTTATATAATGAACGTTAAGGAATTTTTAGTTTCTTATGGCACTATATCCTTCTTCTATTGTTTCTGTGCTTCATGCTTTTATGATTTTGTTTTAACCTACAGATTTTTGATAATTTTTTTCCCTTTTTATTGCATTCTTAAAGTATTTTTTTAAAACTTTTTTTTCAAATTATCATATTCCAGTTTTTAGTCTTTAATATATTCAACAAAGGTCGTGGCACTTTCCTTTTTTAACCCCTTCTGGTAAGATTTAATTATGGAATGGTGCTTATATAGCATGAAAACCAATGATGAGCTATACTTGTCATTTTTACTGGAAGGGGTTAAGCTACCTGATGGTACAAGTCACATTTTTAGAGGCTTATAAAGCACCCAAGCCTTATCTGAGAATTTAACCTGAACACCTTGGAGTTGCAACGTAATATGTAAAAAAGTTAATTTTACATCCATACTTTAAGCAATTACATAAAATTCCATCTTGAAAATCAAACCTTCTATTAATATTCTTAATTTCCAGGAATAACCATTTCATTTCCTATCTTCTTACTTTATTTTTTTTCCATCAAAAATATGGATGCTAAAACAAAAATTGAAAAGAATAAAAATAATACTTTTTTATTTTTATTCCTTTCTACTTTTTAGTCCTTCATATATTTCAATTAATTATGATAAATATTATGGAATCTTGACATTAATTTTTCTCAAATTCACTACTGGGTGGTGCCACTGGCATAGAATCAAAATTTAATAAAAATTAATCGATTACCTGATAATTAAATTCTGAAAATATTGAAATATTGTATTGTCATTGGGAATACACAATTGTACAAACTAGTATTCGTCAAGAACATTAAAAAGTTAGTAAAAAATAGCTTACAAAATTCCATCTATGTAAACATGAAACAAACCAAGTTAAATAAAAGTATTAAAAAAATGGGATGATAATTAAACAATAAAAATAACTTTAACCCATACAAAAGAGTTGGAATGGGCACACAAGCAGAAAAAAATTTGAAATCAACATTGCTATATATTCAAAACAATTACAAATATATACACAAAAATATACTTACTTTTTCTTTCACTTGCATTTCAACAGCAGAACTAGGAAGTTCATCCAAGATTTTTAATTGAGAATCTTCTAACTTTGTTACAGTGTCCTTCTTTTCGGCACTTTTATGTTCCTTTCTAGACTTTTTATACTTGTCCCTAACTTGCATTCGCACTGAATGCCGCGCTTTGGGGTCCGATTTGTGCTCATGTTTTGATTTTTTAGATCCTGAATGGTGTTTGGACTTCTCATTAGCATCATGAGTCCGTTTCTCTGAAGTCCTTTGATCTGCAGGAAATAAGCTATCAAAGACATCTTTAGTTTTTGGAGACGAAGGAACAGGTGAAGTAGCTGGAGAGTAATCAGCAGGGCTGTTATCAACAGAAGGCGAATCCCCAGGTGAATATGGAGTATCAACTTCCATATCAACAACTTCATTCTTTTCAGTAGATGGGGATGGCTTAGAATGTTTATCAGTTTTCTGCTGAGAACTGCTGCTGGTTGCCACAGATTGAATGTGTGATGACATGAGATTAACAGAACTACCCTGAGATTTGTTGCTATCACTAATATTTTGATTTTGCAAAAGGGTGCTATGATTCAAAAGTTGGTTTTGTGAAAATACCATTCTTGAGACTTGTTGATTTGCAATGCTTGCAGGAAGACTCGTGGGTTGATTTTGTGTAGTACAGACAATGGGGGATTGATGATTAGCGAGAATACCAGATATATTAGGAGGCAAGTGATGAATCATTTGCATTGGTGGAGCAGTCATGGTATGGGCCATTGTTAAGCTTTGCAATAATGAGTTAGGAGTTAAAGGCGGTTGGAGATTGAGACGAGGATGCCTGGCCTGGGACAGTAATGTCATGCCAGCAGGAGGAGGGGGAGGTGGTGGCACAGTACTCATATGTGCCATGTTTGGTGGATTGGGAGGTGGTGGTAGGGTACTAGCTCCAGGCATATGAGGCATAAAAGTACCACCCATTACCTGTTGTACATGGTTAGCAGGCAACATAACTGCTGCATGACTTCCCATTTGAAAACCTCCATTTCTTGCTGGCACTAAAGGAGATATTCCAGGTAAATTAGTAGCAGCTGAAGACACATGGGACATAAAACTGGGCGGTGGTAATAACATACTTTGGACCGAAATGGGACTGGCCATAGATGTTTGAGTATGCACAGTATTGGGCTGTGCAGCACTAGAGACTACAGCAGTAGAAACACTAACAAATTCACTCAATGAGTTCTGCTTGTGACTACGAGAGTCATCACGTGTGTCAATTGGTTCAGGTTCTGGAGGCAGAGGTGGAAGCTCAGGAGAAGGTGGAGGTTTTGGGTTCAGAGCAGGCAAGGGTGGAGCTGGAGGCATAGGTGGTGGAGATGGACTTTTAGTTGGTTCACATGGATCATAGCTGTCATTATCAGCTGGGGATGGTGGCGATGGAGAACGAGGAGACCTTCTCTTAGAGCTAAAATTTTCATTGTCTTTTGATATAGTGCTGCTCACTTCTTTATCAGATATGAAAGAAGGTTCTTCAGTAACTGAATTACTATCCTTAGATGCCGATGGTGCATTTAGCATTTCAGGACTGCTACTACTATTTGAAAAGTTATTTGTCTCAAACCCATTGGCAGATCCCGCATCATTCTCATTTTCTGCACAAGTCTCCTCTTCAGATTTTTCAGACACTGGTGTATGATTACCATCAGGGTCATCAACACCTTGCCAATAACATTCACTAACAGATAAAACTGGATTCTTTTCAGGCGGTGTAACTGGTCGTTTGCAAATTGAATTATCTGAATTTTTACTTTTTTCAGCAGAAGAATGCTTAGATTTAGTTTTTATTTCATCAGAGCCCATTGGTTCATCTATTTCCATATCTTCAGATAAAACTTTTTTATCTTTTGTATCAGAATCACCTCCATCAGGTGCGGCACTTACTTTTGGAGATGAAGCACGATTGAAATTAACATTAATAATTATACTGTCACCCTTAGCAAAGATTTCTTTGGACTCTATTGATGTTAATTCAGAATAAGGGCTTCTTTCACTTTCAATTTTTCTTTGAAGAACCTGCTTCTTTTCATGTTTTGTTTCCTTTCTTTCTTTGTGCTTTGATTTTTCTTTTCGGCTTTCCTTTTGTTCTACAACTATTTTTAATTTGTCATCAATCTTACGTACTTCTCTCTCTCGCTGCTTATCAGAGAAATGATCACTTGAATGTGCATGTTTGTGTTTTTCACGAGAATGATCTTTGCTTGACTTGCTGCTCTCACTTTTACGATCTTTATGCTTACTTTTGTGCTCCTTATCCTTAAACTTGCTTTTTTCATATACGATTCTTTCAAAACGTTCCTCCTTATCATACCTTACATCTCTATCATAACGCATTTCTTCTTTTAGTTTCTCTCTTTCATACTTATCTTCATCTTTAGAATGTTTACTCTTATCATGCTTATCCTTTTTCTCCTTTGAATGCTTATCTTTGGAATGTTTTTCTTTGCGTGATTTTCGCTTTTCACGGTCAGAATAATTCCAATCACTACTCTTACTTTTCTCACTTTTGCGGGAACGTGAATCATAATCACCTTTAGATTTTTCAGATTCCAATTTCTTTTCTTCTCTGCGTCTCTCTGAATTTTTGCTATCACTTTTCCGACCTGAATCAGATTTATCTTTGTTTCTCGATTCTCTTTCTCGATATAATAGCCTTTCATCTTTAGGTCTTCCATCACGATAGCTTCTTTCCCTTGTGTGCTTAGAAAGTCTTTTCCAACTAATATCCACTCCTCCAAGATCAACCCTACTTAACACACTAGTTCTCTTGTTTTCAAATGATATTGTTTCTGGTATACTTTCCTTATCTCTATCACGCTTTAATTTGGGTATTCTAGGTAAATCAGAGATATTTATTCTGGGTCCGAAATCACCATAATCTCCACTATCTTCGCGGAAACGATCTTTCTTTTTCTTACATCGATGAACTGGCCTTTCTTCAATAATTTCCCCTTCTTCACGATCTTCATACGACTGGTTAGAATGAGGAGGTGTATGCTTGTTGTAATCGCCTGATTTTCGTGAATGTTCAGTTTCCATGCCATTATCTTTGTTCTTGTCAGGACTAAATAGCCTGGCCACCTTCTGCTCAACATCATCCATTTCTTTTTCACCATTATTTGTTGAAGGTTCATCAGGAAATTCTTCTCCTATTTCCTCACTGCCAGCTTCAGAAATATCCTCTATGCCTAGATCTACAGCACTTTCTGGAGGATCTTTCTGAGGGTTTTCATCACTTGCTGATCTGGTTTCCTCAGGCTCCCCTCTTTCCTCAGTAACTTCATCTTCTTTCTTGTAATTACATTCTACATTATTAGGTGAGGATGACTCAAATTCCTGACCTTCATCATCGAAATTCTCATTATGAACAGGCGAATTTTCTATCTGACCCTCCAGATTTTCATCCAGACATGGAGTACTAGCATTTTCTAATGAATCTGCATTATCTTCATCATCTGATTTCATTGCTATATCATTGCAAATATCTACCAGCTCCGATTTATCAGTATGCTGCTCACTTTCCTGATTAACTTTAGAATCATTAGGTGTATCTGTTTCGCTGTTATCAGCATTTTGTTGATCACTAGTGAAACTAAAGTTAGAGTTGTTATCAATTTGAGAATTTTCATTTCCCTCAGCTTGTGAAACTTGATCACTTGTATTGGAATTGTTTCCACTATTAAAATTTTCAGCTTCTTCCGCTTGGGAGGCAGAATCACAAGTATTTTCATTCTCCAAATTGGACGCTTCTTCAAAAACCTCCTTGGATTCTTCTTCCTCATAACAAGAATTATTATCACAATATCCACTATTCTCATTTGAAACACTATTTTCGCACTGCATCTCAAAACCATCAGTAGTCTCACCTTTGTATGATTTTGGAGATGATTTTAAGCTGGTACATGGAGTGCTGATATCTCCCTGGTAGCTTTTCTTTGCACTGTCTACAGAGTTTTCTTCATCTTCCTGCATATCGACATCACTTTCACGAGGATCAGCATCACTGTCAGATTCATTTTTAGAAGCAGTTTCTTTTTCCACACCTGACTTAGAATGATTACTTTCATCATTTTGGAATGCTTCTTGTGAAGAATCATCACTTGGTTTATAACCATCATTACTGTTTTCAACAAAAGAATTGTTTGGATTTTGTGAATTAGTATCAATCATTAGCTGATCATCATCAGAGGCTACATTACTACTAACGTTACTCTCATCACTTTCTTCACAAGCAACTTGAGAATCATTATTGTTCGTCTCTAAACTAGAATGGACTGATTCTTGATGTTCCTTTATTTTGTCGTTCTCTTCCTCAACTTGCTGATCCTCATCAATAACAAGTTCATTATCACTCGAGTCACTACCCTCATTAGGATTACTCATCTGAGAGTCTTCACATTTGTATTGAATTTTCATAGATTCAACTCTTTCATTTATTTCACCATCTTCCTCACCTACAGATTCTATATCACTGTATATGTCAACTTCATCTTCACTGTGATGACTCTTAGAAGCTCGACCATCTTTTTTAATATCATCAGGAGCAGACGCACCACAAAAGTTTCTTTGAACAACTGATGAATAAGGATCATTTCCAAATCGTTCATTACTATTAGCACCAACTGATGGTCTAGGGGTTGTATTGTCATCATAGTTCATAGATCTCTCCATGGGTGCACCAGCAGAGCTACAACTATAAGCTTGCATTGGGGCACCACTGTATTTTGTTGAATTGTTCTGCGTAGGATGTAGTGGTATTTGTTTTGTTACAGCTGTATTTAAAAAGGGTGATATTGCATTGTCATTGAAAGAGGATGAATTTAAAAAGGAACTTTGACTGCTATCATCTGAGTTTTGCACTCGTGATAAAGGATTAGAAGAAGGAAGTCGCCTAGAACTGCTTTCACTTTTTGAGCTTCGCACTAATGTTCCATCTCGCCTAAGAGTGAGAACATCAGGGCAATGTAAAAGAGTTTGACTTTCAAGGATACTGCCAACAACATCAAAGTTTTCAGGAACAGGTGTTGATATTACCCTATTAAAAGAAAATAAAGTTTCAGATTTTATTTATGAATATAAAATTATAATTTCTTACTTCAATACATTTATTTCTTTACAGCATTTACTAAAGACTAAAAGAAAGAATGCAATATCATGAGATACATGAAGAATCGTCAAAATGTCATACTCAAATTAATGCAAATTTAGATAGAATTTTGACAATTATCCAAAGTTGCCAAAATGTTTGTCATTATTGTCTAGCCATTGCTGATAGTATCGACTGATGGAACTACAAACACCATTAAGCACACAAATTGGTGTTTGGGTTCATTCTCTTTCAATGACTTCTTGATTGTTGCTGGTCTTAGCCATGTTTTACAGAGCTCTACTTTTCAAACTAAAACTAAGCACTTTCTAAGGACTTAAATAAAATATTATAAAAGCTGTATTTCATAATTTAATACATGGCTTTCAAGCGAGTGAGATGCTTTTACAGTTTAACTAAACTCATAAGAACAATACTTGTAAAAAATTTAATATTTAAGTATTTTTTTTAATTAAGGTAAGTACTCCAGTAGTGGGCCATTTGAATTCTTAAGTTGAAAAACAAGAAATTTCAACATTCCAATGAGATAAGAGATCTGCCTCTGATAGGCTGAAACCCTTTTCAACTAATTATCAAAGGCACAGCCTACATTTCCTGTTTAGTTAGGAGCTAGAAAGTTTGTTGCTGAAGTTAGTCTCTGAGAGAAGCACTTTAAGCCTATTCTTAGTGATTTCCTTAAGAGGCAACTCTTCATTCAACTATTTCTTATTCTTATTCTTTTTAAAATGAATTGTTATTGATATTAGTTGATTATATACTGAATGTATTATAAACTATCACTAAATTAAATAATATTAATAATTTATGGATAGTGAAGGGTGGCCCACTTTTGGATCAATGTTTTACTAAATGCTCCAGTAGTGGGCCCAATACTGGAGCACATGCTTTCTCTGAAATAGACTGCTTTGTGATGTTTTAAAAAATGTTATATCTTGTAAAATCTTTATATAATTGGATTTGTTTTATTTTTATCAGAACCAGTAGTGGGCCATTGACCATTGAATTTTGTAGAAAATAGAAAGAGAAAATGGTGGACATAACCTAACCCCAGGCACCTAACTGTGTAACAAAATTTTGCGTGCCTAATGGAGGGTTAAAGAATCATATATAGCTTTCACACGTTCCAGAAATCCATAAAATTCTTTTTCACTTTCGCTATTGCCATTAGGAGGGGGAAAATTACTCAAGTTAATGGGAGGGGGAGAGTTCCTTGTATTTAACTCAACTGGACGTGGAATTAAGATTTGTGCCTGTTGCGCGTACGATACATTATTTTGTCTTTTAAACTGAGATGCAATAAATTCCTGTTGTGCTGTGGGGTAATTGACAGCCTGTCCTTTGACCGGTTTAATTTTGGGAAAAGCTGAACACCCTGTGCATGAGGCAATATGTATGTACGTGCCGCTATTTATGCATTTAGGGTTATCTTGCAGGGTGGTAATCGTGCAGTCGCTAGTTCTGTGCTCATTTCCACATTTTAAACATCTGGTGGTGAAACCACAATTAGCACTAAAATGATTAAAATAATTACACTTTCAACACCGAGTTAAGAACAACTCCATTTTTTCTCCGTTTTTATATCACATATCAAGGGTTGCCATTCCAGCAGGCTTGTTCTCAATTCATCGCCAATTTTCCCTCACAAGTAGTTTCATCGCTGATCTGACGCTAAAAAGAAATCAGATGATCGGGAAAATAACATTTCGCCATTCGAAAAAAGAATTTTGTTTTAAAAGGAAAATAAGCGCTCTCTAAGGACTACTGAAAAAAAAAAAAAAAGTACTTCTAAGGGCTTTTAGAAATGGCAGGTTAAAATAAGCACTTTTTAAGACCCACGGGATCCCTTTTTTAGGTGTTTCTCCCCCCCCCCCCCCCCCCCAAAAGAATAACTGGGATTATAATCTGATGAGGTTGGTGAGACTCAATGCTCCCTCTTCACCCTAACCATGTTTTCACCAGAATTCCTCCAAAATAGGCCTTTAAATAATGTGAGCAATGAAATTTTGACGTATTTAATTAATTGATAGACAAGTTATTCCAAGTATATGGGTTCCAAGTTATGGGTCATTCTCATGAAAATGGTCATTTTAATGTCCCTGCTATACTTTATAATTGTTTTATGACTTTATACATATTTTTGGGGGATGAAAGTGTCTTTCAAAAGGCAGTTTAACAAGGAAATAAAAATAAATTTTTATTTTTTATAGCTCAAATATACCAAAATATCATTACCTCACTTGTCCCACTATGTCTAAAAATAAACAAAAAATCTTTCTCAACAAACAAGCAAGAAGTTTGAAAATTTGTATTTTTTCTTTTATTTCAGGATACTAAAATGTAGAATGCAGAAAATTCATTTTAAATTTAATTTCTGTTAAAATTATTGTCACAGCACTATTTTAAAGTTTTGTCTCCAGTGTATTACATCATCCCCTCACAACAAACAATACATTTACCCCCCCCCCCAATCACCATGGAGTAGAAATCTTTTGACAAAAAGTTTATTGACCTGTAACTGGCAACACAGAACAACAATGCAGCATGTTTTCATCTTCAAATTATTGAGGCTTTGCCTCTGGAATCAATTTGAATACATCAAACCAGGTAATTTTTTTTTACAATTATCATTCCCTCATGTCCTTTTTTAAAATAAAGTCAAATAAAATAATATCTAAAAAGTGGATAACTAAAGATGCTTTTTTGTTTGAAAACATTTGTGCATGATTGAACTCAGAAATCAGTTAGGCTTAACTAACATTTTCAAATTTTAATAAATTTATCATTCCCTCACTAATGCATAATGTGAGGGAATTTACTCTTAAGCAATAAATATTCAAAAGACAGATTTCCTGTTTTATTTTAAATGTATTTTTATGTTTTTGTTCTTAATTGCCTTATTTTATTCAAATTTTCATTTAATAAATAAGGACAGACCGAATATTCTGTGTTAAGTTTAGCCAATATATTTTAAATATTGATTCTGAATTTACTGGCCAATACAATCTCAATTATATATATAATTTAATATATCTAATGGATTTAATTATATTCAGGGATGAGATTGGCAAAAAAGCAAAAAGACTGAAATCATGCGCGAGCAAAACATTTGTACCATAATTTATACGCGAAAGATGTTTTAAGAAGTAAAACATCAGAACACGCAATATGATGAAAATATTACACTATAATAATTAATAACTTAATTATTTATAATTCAGTATATATAAATAAGAAAAAGAATATTAAATTATTATTAAATCATTCACATTAAAAGTTAAGAAACAAGTTTAACACATCATCAGGTGCATCAGAAAATACAAAATTAGACATTAAAACATATTTACCAACTGTACATCACTGCAATTTTATTTCTTTATCTTGGAACGCCCTACAAGAT
Source organism: Araneus ventricosus (assembly GCA_013235015.1). NCBI lineage: Eukaryota > Metazoa > Arthropoda > Arachnida > Araneae > Araneidae > Araneus > Araneus ventricosus. Next base: position 21,949 of record BGPR01000456.1, read on the forward strand.
GACCTTAAGTTTCCAACTAAATTTTTTTTTTTTTTTTTTGCAAAATATACCACAGAGGGTTTGCTTTCAGCAAAAAGGTGGTATTTAATAATTGAATGGCACTGAATGTTGGAATGTTCATCCTTGTAGAGCTTGTCGATATAATGTTGATTCGTCAGTAGAAGATGAATCAGCTAGTTTCCTAGCCGGTGGAGTTAAGCCGCACGGTCGAGTATATTTTCTTTCGAAAACGGAAGATTTCTTCTCTTTGTGTGAAAGCGGAATTTTCAGAAGAAAAAGCAAATTTTTGCGGTAGAAAAAAAAAAAAAGACCCGGAATTTTGAGAGAAAAAAGACAAAAAAAGCGGAATTTCTTCAAAATAACAAAAAAGCGGAAGAATCTCATCCCTGTATATTAAAATATAACATGTACTTAGAATTATTCTTGAATAAATTATGGTTAATTTCTATTGAAGCACTTAAATCTTCTTTTGAGAACTTACAAACAATACTATTGGTTTAGTAAATGGAAATTGATCAAATTTATTTTATTTGATGTATTTAAATATCAAAATTTAATTTGTTCACAAATTCTTTATAGTATGAAATCAGCAAAGCATAATATGTAATCAGTATATTTAAATATTTAGTAAATTTAGAATACAGGCTTTAAGAAAAATATAAAATTGCAATATATGTATTTTATATTATCCAGGTAGTTTTATTATGGAGAAGACTAAAGAAGAAGCTCATTTAAAGAAAAGAGAATATGATCGGGAAAGAAGGGAATGACTCAAGATGAATCCAGAGTCAAGTTTAATTTTAAAGGAGAAAGAACGAATGAAATACCTAAGAAAAAAGAAAAAGGGGCAAGTGAAACCTGTTTCCAAGGTGACCATAATTTAAGGATAATAAGGAAGCTGTGGAGGGAAAACTCTCACAACTACAGATATATATATATATATATAAAAAGGCTTTAAATGAAAATGATGTTGACGTACCATCATCAAATGAGCGTGTTTCAGGACCTTCAAGTGAACAAAGCATTTCAAGCATATCTTTGTCTGAAGTTCAAAATTCAAGAAAGAAAATTTGTAAAAAGATATGTTCAAAAAATACAGCAAAAATGCAAAAAAACTTGAACATGAGATCTCAGTTCAAAAAACTCGAGCTGAACCCTACAAGAAGCGACTCTTTAGAGTTTAAAATCAAGACCAAAACGGAATGACACCAAGAAGTCAAATAAATCAATTGTTAGGTAAAGAAAGTCTCGCCATCAGTTCGTAAAAGGTTGATTTTTGGAAAAGCACCACGTTTACAAGTAGGTAGTAACTTTAAATCCTTAGGAAAGACACACAGAGAAAAGCAGATATTTCATAGAATGTTATATGGAAAAATTCTAAAGAAGTATAAAGTGTTGTGTTACGCAAAACAATTTAACAATTTATGAAATATAAGAAAATTAAAAAATCAGGTGAATCAAATTTGAAAAAAATGAAAGTAATTCTTGAAACTATATCAAAAGACCTTATAACTTTCTTTGAATCTGTTGATGTGTCTAGAATGTGAGCAGGAAAAGAAAAAAAGTGTTACAAAAAATAAGATAAAGAAGCAAAAAAGGGTACTTATTGATACATTAAAACATCTGCATAGAAAAATTTTAAGTGAAAATTCAAATTGCCGAATCAGTTATCCCACTTTTTGTAGAATGCGCCCATTTTGGGTTAAGCAACCAAAAATTACAGATAGAGAAGCATGTAAATGCATAATACACGCTAATATGGAGATGACTATTTCAAAACTTCACAGGACTAATGTAATCCATTACAAGTCACCTGCATGTTTAATAAAAGCACTAACTTGTAATTCCAAGTGAGAAGATTGTACAAGAAATGTTGGAAGAAAATGACTGCGCATAATGCATATGGAGAGAAAAAAAAACATTGAAGCACAAACAATACGTCTTAGCATTAAAATACATATGTGGTTAAAAATCAAAAAAAGATTTATAAGAAACCAATGTAGTTAGAATCTAAAGTTAGTGCATCTGATTTAATTAAAGAACTAGAAAGCAACTTGCCAAAATATATGACTCATGTTACAAACATAGCATATCAGTATCAAGCAGTGATTGATTTAAAAGTACATATTGATTTTAATGAAAATTATGGTTGCAAATATAATGAAGAAATTTAATTAGTTAATTTTGGAAGTGGTCGGCAGCAAATTACAATACACACAGGTGTTTACTACAACAAAGAAAAGAACCAAGTCCTCACTCGGACATGATTCAGCATCAATATGGGCACATCTCAAGCCAATTTTTGAATGGATTCTTCAAAAATTTACATAGAAACTAAAATATGTTCCTATGTTGAGAGATGGGCCATCAAGTCAATATCGAAACAAGAAAATGTTCCACCTGATATCACAAAATGTGCAACAACTTGTTCCTGGTATTCTTGATTTTACTTGGAATTATAGTAAATCAGGACATGGGAAAAGAGCTCCTGACGGAATTGGAGCTGTTCTGAAAAGAACAGCAGATCAGCTAGTTGCAGAGGGAAAAGATGTTCATAATTATAACATACTTGTTTCTGTTTTGAGAGAAAATTGCCAAGGAATAACTATATTTGAAGTAACAGATAACGACATAAAAAAAAAGTGACCAACTAATAACGGGAGAACTCAAAACATTCATCAGAACAATGAAAGTCCACCAAGTTGCTATAGTTCAAAGAGTAATATACCGAATTTTCATTCTCTCTCGTGTTTTGTATGTGATGCATCAATTTTGTGCAAACACTATGACTTGGGAACAGCATTTAAGTATAGTAATAAAAATTCTGTTTCATTCGTATATAACTCCAAGACAAGCAAAAATGCTGAAGAGTTAAATATAAGTGATTGGGTGCTGGTAGAATATGAGGACAATCTGTATCCTGGAGAAGTGAAGACCCTATATGTTCACAAAATGTCACAGTTGATGCAGTGGTTTTGGCGAGAGAAGGCAAATACAAGTGGCCTTTCCCAAAAGACATCCATAATTATACAAGAGCAGACGTGTAAAAGAAAAATTCCACAACCCATTCCATGTGACAATCATATCAGCCAATTTTATTTTCCAGACCTATAAATATTATTATTATTTTTAATAGCATATTTATAATATGGGTATCTTAGATTTAATGCAGTTGTAATTTTTTTTTTATCTAAAAGTGAAAAGTAGTGTATTTCAATAAAAACATCATTCCCTCATTATAAGTGTCATTCTTGCTTTTTAGATTTCTACATTAATTAATGAATTTAAGTATTTTGAATAATGAGCATGATCTATTTTTTTTTATGAAACCACTACATACATCTATTTATATAAAAATGCTTCAAAACTTTTCATGCACTTTAATTTTTCTGAAATTCATGAACTCATAATGACAGTTTTCACGAGAATGATCCGTATACATATTTTGTGACACCCTGTAAACAAATAAGATTCACCTAAAGGAATGGTTTATGTTAAAGACATAATAAATTGAAAGCAATAATTGATCAGTATTACAGAATGCATTAAAAATATATTTCCCCTCTTCCCAAATTAATACCCCAGCTGAAAATGGAAAGAACAAATTAAAACAAGACATGGTCACAAGAAGAAAGCTGTATAATTCATGCTTTAATTCTACAATTGACCAAGATATATTCTAGTACAGTTTCACAGGTCACCTGCACTTTTTTCTTTTCAGAGACATTCCAACCTGAATGCCTTTAATCTTTAAACATGGATACCAAATGAAATAAAGAGTAGACTTTTGCTGGGATTGATTTCACCTGTTGTCTAGTCCACCCAATTCGAGTCAATGTTCACAGATCTTGTATGTGCTGCTCTAGTGGAGCCTGTCATCATATTGTGTCGTGTGAAAGAATAAATTCTTGTTAAATTACAGTATCACTGTTTCCACACAAGATTGTTTTCGATGATCAAGAATAAAGATTAATTTCTTCGGCAGTGCATATACTAATCCTGAGGAAAGTAAAGAAGAAGTTCTCTAGACAGATCTTGTATTACACACAGATGCTGCTAATGCACTTGAACTGGCACTGAGCTACAAAGAACAGAATGCTATCGCCACACTGACAAATGTGATGTTCATGTAGCACTGGGGCAACATTGCATTGTCAAGCAGGTTCAGTTCATCATGTCAAATAAAGATAAATCGATTTTGTTTCTACTCATTAAGATGCTGAATTCATTCTTAAATACCAACTCAAATGTTTCTTTTAAGTTAGGAATAAACATTAGCTTTGTTTCTCATTCATAATTGACATTTTCACCCATTTTTTAATATTTTTTTTCAGAAAATTAAAAAAGATGTTCCGATTATCCAAAATTTTGGATTCCTGGTGTTCAGATTCCTGAAGTTTCATTGTATACGCGATAAAATGAATCACATCTTACAATACATACACATTTTCATATTCTTATGTTTAATAAAAGACTTTTATAAGACCTTGTTTTCGTTCATAGTATTTAAATGCTGTAAAACTTTTATTCACAATTTTGCAAAAGATAAAGAAATTTTATAGTTAAATAATATAGATTAGTGAATTCTGTTTAAATATGTTAAAGTCAGACAAGAACGATCCTGTAGAGAAATAATCACCTGTAATCATTTAAACCATCATCAGAGTCACCATTGTATAATGACCTAGATTCTGGAGCTGCAGAAGCTGCTGCTGAGACCAAAGCTTGATTTCGGGCACGGCAAACCTCATTCCTTCTTTTACCCAATAAGGGACAGATAGATTTTGCAACTGAAGAAATTACAGGTCGCTACAAAGGATACAGAAAATAACTTTTAAAAAAAATTATATTAAGTAATTAAATTAGATCCAAACCATAAATTAAAAATATTGTACTTTACAATTACATTCACTCCTTTTTTTAAAAAATAGGTACTTAAATTATAATTAATAACAGATGGCCAAGATGACCACACCCAATGAAAAAGTATTTTACAGTATAAAAACCATGAACTAAAAACTTGACTGCAAAATATACTGAAGAAACAATCACACCCTCCACATAAACATAATGCAGCATTACATTATAAACAACTGCTAAAAACTCCACTGTAATGAAATTGAGACCGTCTTGGATGAAAGATATTTTGAACATACTAGATCTTGAAGTGGTTTTACCAAATAATTCAAGATGCTTTTGCTCAAGACACAGACTGTTTTTGCAAGAGGTGAAAATGAACTGCAGACATCTCAATACTTTTAGCTTGCGAAGAGAATTCTAAAAAAACTGATGTCAAACTGAACAACTTTTTGTAAATGAACAGTAAATAACCAAATTAAAATATTTTTATATTATGAAAGGCCATATTCTTGAGTCTGATGTTATCCCACATATTATACACTATAATTTGTTTAATTCAAACATTTTTAATTACATTTCACTGATAATTCAAATTTTTCTGATATCTCGAATTTCCTATTAACATAACATTAAAAAATATTCTATAATTTGAATTTTTTTTGGGTTAATTCAAATTATTCATCTTTTAAAAAAATGCTGGGTTTTGTTACCTAAATAAGTCCTTGCCTTGTGTTCTCAGTGATCATAACATAAGGGAATAATCTTTTAAAGCCTTTAATTCACCTAAGGACTTTACTATTGTACACTGCATTTAACAATAAAAAATTCCTAACATTTTAAGAACTCTGAACATGTTAGATGTAAATTGCACTGTTCAATTATTAAAATTACTTGCTGTTTAATTATTAATTATGCATTAGTTAATAAAATTGTTAAATGTTAAAAAAAAAAAAATTACCGTCATTTTTACATTAAAAATTTATCGTTTTCTCTTTCTGTGCTCATTTTTATACCCAGTTTTCCAAGTTCGAATAAATTGAATTTTTTATTGTGGTACTTCGAATCAGCCAAGTTCCACTGCATTTAGAAATAATACACAAATAAAATATTCATGATTAATATTTTAATGCAATTATATCTAATTCAATTGCACTAATGATGTGAAATAGTACTCAATCATTCACAGTCTGATAAAAAGTTATATACATCAGCTACAGAATACCTGATATAATCTGGAAGGTACAGATCTGTGATCAGTTTCTTCATCTGATGAATCTGAAGATGACAAAGACCTCCTGAAGATTGTTTCCAGATATAAGAATCCCTGAGCGAAAACAATGATTTTTTAAAAATCAAATTCAATGTTCTGAAATTATCTGAATTGAAATGAAACATGTATGTCATCTTACCCGACGCAGCCTTTTGAATTCTCTACTTATAGATCTTTTTGATCGTAAATTTGAATTAGTAGGAGAATGAGTTCTACGGCCACCACTTAATGCATGATAGGGTCGAAAAGCAGAAGATGACAAACCTAGAATAATTAGGAAGAGATACTTTAAACATTTCATTAATGTTAAAGAACAATATCATACTACATAATTTCCACAAAAAAATAATTATAAACACAAAATAATTTATTTCAATAAATAATAAAAACTAAATATAGTTATTAACCCCTTCATTTTCAGAGTTGTAACTACTTTCATGGTAAGAATCAATATGCCAGTCACAACAGCATCCTTTGAATTTTACATGAAAAACTAGCCTTGCATTTTCCAAAGCTTACCTCACTTGCATCTTTTTTTTCTTTTTAAACAAAACTCTTTATGGTAGTTTATATGATTGAAAACTTATATTTTAAGAAATTATCATTATAGGAATAGACTCAAATTTCTCATTATACACATGGAACAATTATACAGCTTTCTAAAAAGATTTTGCAACATTCAACTGAAAACATGTGATCCTCAATATTCTCCCTATAATTTATTACAGAAAATGACATCATAACAAGTGCAACTGATTTAAATAAAAAAGATCTTAAACAATAACCCATCTAAATTAAGGCTGAAAAGATAAAACTGTAATTCTTGGGCAAACATTACTGAACAAGAATTACAATTAACTAGGATTTTTCATTATTTTACCAAGATTAAATCAGTATGAACACCTTTACCAAGAACAATTTGCAAGGAAAAACAACATAATCCTGAAATTTCCAAGAGAAAGCTTTTGACACAATTTTTCAAATTGATAAGAACCCCTGTGTTACCTTTAAGCAACATACCCAATTTTGTCTTTTAAAATCTTGAGAATAAGACTGAAGCTCTAATGCCTATGCCTGTTGTTACCGATAGAATGCAAACAGAAATTTGTATTAAATCAATTTACAACAGATAGATGGCAGCCTGAGTGCTGATATAAAAAAACTAAAAATAAATTGATGTTTTTCACTTGAGGCTGCATCTTTTTAGCTTTGTTTGTACGCTTGAGAATACCATATTTTATTCTACAATGCTGAAGGAAATTCCTTATCCATATTATTATTTATTAACATTCATCTGTGTTTGACATTATAGAATTTTATGAAGGAAATTTTTTTCTGAAATAAAGTTCAGTGTTGTCAATTGGTAACAGTTTTTTAGCCATAAACCATACTTAAAACAAAACAAGATTTTTTGAAGTATTTTTCCCATGTATTATTCAAGAAATGAAAGTCAAAAAACATTTTAACTCTTTGCGGTCAGCTGATTAAACTGATGGGAGTACCAGCAGGTTGGAGCTAATCTTAGAATCTTGTAATTACTTTTCTGTACGGGATTTAAAGTTAATACATGGATATTAAAACACACAGAAGTTATTTGAAAAGTTCTACAGGGACACAGTTCCTAAACTCCTCCATTTTTCGGAATCACATAGTTTATTTCTTAAATTTTGAACACAAATTTTACGAAATATACAGTACTTTTTTATCATAAAATATTGTGTGCTTTTTACTGATATCAATGTTTCTTGAGAGCTCATTCAAAACTGACTGCCTGGAAATCTCTCCTCTCCGAAGAGATCAATAAAAACAAACATCACTAGCCTCGGTCGCCGTGCTGCATACCAGGCAATCATGAATGTCACCAGGCTGGCGGCACCGACTTCTATGACAACTTGTGAATGCCACCACCACTGTGGTGGCACCAACTGCAAAGGATTAAAACAATTTTTTAAAAAACGGGTTTTAAATGGTTAAGACTTACTTCGATAGCGCCTATCCCATTCACTATCATTTGCACAAGCAGGACACTTCCAAGGATCAGATGCACTGGATTCCAATGAAGAAGAAATGCAATAAAGATGATAAATTTTTCTACACTCGTGGCACCTTAAAGTAGGGGCTTCATTTTTATCCCTTCCACAGAAATCACAACAATCAAAGGTAGAATTAGCTCTTCTACTACTGTAAGACCGATACAGACGGAAAGCAGAACTTGATAAATCGTGAACAAGTGGCTCTAGGGTCTGTGAGACCGATTCAGTTTCAGAATCGGAATACGATGGCAGCGTAGAATTGTTGATGATAATCTGGAAAGAACAAAATAGTAATAAGTGATCATTTTTAATAACCATGTCCAAATAAAAACATTTTTCGAAATCATACAGATTGGTAATTCATGTGACTTGTTTATAAAGTACTTTTAAAATGACAGAAATAGAGAAAAATAATTTTAAAAAATCACATTAAATATTTCATGTTATTTTAACTTTTTTTTTTCCCTCCTCTGAATAGCTCTCTTTAAACAGAGTTCCTTAATTTAGTGGTTCTATTGCAGTTTTAGATAACAGAATACCAAAGTTCCACATCTGTTTTCAAATCAGTGTTTTTTAAAAAAATTACTGAATTTTTAGGTGGCTTTTGTATTGGAGGCAACACATCAGTAAAAGGGGATTTTTTTTAAAAAAAACTAAGTGTAATTCTATTCTGGTACCCAGTGATTTGAAAGCCTAATGCATGACGGGAAATGAATTGATAACTGTTACCTCAAACTGGACATAAAATACAATAATCTTGCACTGCCACTAAGGGTGAAATAGCTGCAACACTTCTGTTTTCTATATATGGGTCATTCTCATGAAAAGGTGCTTTTTACAGTCCTGGGGTGATAAAAATTAGAAAGTGCAACAAATGTCATAATATTTTTTTTCTTATGTATAATTTAAGTTTTAAGAAAGCTATTCAGTAGGTTTCCAATAAAATAGTTTTACTATTTAACTCTCATTTTTCAATGAATATAAAAGACGAAAGTCCCCTCCGTGGACATCCCTAAACATGAAATTCAAAATAATATGTATTGACACTCAGGCAATTTTTTAAAAAAAAATTATTTTTCTTACAGTATTAACTAGTTTAAAGTCTCTAGTAATGGTCTAAGCTAACATTTTTTTAAAGTTATTTTTACTCGGTAATTAATTTTTACACTTTGTCCCCAGTCCAATACGTTTCCCTTCGTGGACAAAGAAAATAATTTTTAAAAACAATATCATAAATGGCAGCTCATGTCAAATCATCACGAAAGAGTTTACAAGAGAGGCAGACAATTTGTTCTTTAGGGAAAAATTCTCATTCTATTGTGAATTTATTGAATATATTCCAATTTATTAGTTCCATTTAGAGCTTGGTAAAGTTCTCAGCGTATCATAAATAAGTTAAGAAAAATCTAATTTATAATTAAAATACGAAATTTTGATAGGTTTAGTATCAAATTTAATAAAAATAAGTGTACCACTTTAGCCACATAAAAACCAAAGCACTTAAAAATTCAGAACTTAGTTTTTGTCTCCACCGTGGACACAGCATCTCTACCGAGAGGATGGCATTGCCAATGAGAGAAAAAATCTCAAAAATCATGATAGTTATACAAATTAAAATAATATCAATTAAGAGTACTTTGGTAGATATTTTTATGAAATTTAGTGATTTTCTTTTGTATTTAAAAAAAATTAAAATTGAAACTATATTCTCGAAAAACATTAAGGTAAACAATTGATCTAGAATATTTATAATATTAAAGCTTCAATAATGTATAAAAAACATTTTAATGGCTAAATTTATTTTTAGAAAAAATGGGAACATCAAAAAATAAAAAGATAAAGCTGCTCAAATTCAGAAGAGAGTAGTAAAAACCTAATACGAGACTTACTAGATTGTTTATGAATAAATATGTAATATTCCTTAATCTAGTATATAATTGATTACTTTCCTGCAAAATTTTGACTTTCATTTATTTGAAATTGTTTGTAAATATTATTTAACTACTGCACAGTCAGTGCCATTATTTAAAAAGTGCTATTTATTTTAAAATGTTAAGTTTTCCTGCACTGGTTTTTAATAACTAATTTTATTGTTTAATTATAAGAAATAAACCTGTACCAAATTTGCCCAATAATTAGTCAATTATGCTTTTGTTTAAAATGTAAAAGTTCTGTTGACTATCATGTCTCCTTCGTAGATAGGTCAAAAATTTGAAAACTAAAACAAACAACAACAAAAAAACAGTGAAAAATAAAATAGAAAACTTGACCACTAATATAAGGTTATTTATTAAGCTTAAATGGAAACATCCACACAATTTTTAAGATTTTTTGCATACTTTTTAAAAATAAATTTCTTTTCAGCTATTTGTACCTTTTTCATGATAATGACCCATACAGATAACAATTTTTATCAAAATTTTTCAAAATTAACAATCCATTACGATTTATTTTAATAACTTGACCAAAAGATCAAGATAATTTTTTTATTTTTTATTGTTACTAACAAAAAACAGCAGCAGTTAAGGCATAAAGTTCAGTATGTACAAGCATTTTCCACCATCAAACATATGGTTTACAATACAAAAATAATGCCAAATAATCTTTTTCATACACAACAGTGAAAGACAAGGGAAAAAAAAAAAAAAACTTGCAAAACACATGCACATTTTTTTTACTGGCGGAAAAAAATCCATGCACTTTTAGAACACATTTGAAAACTGATTATTTTCCAAGAAGATAGAAACTATGATTTATATAAGCATGAAAAGACCAGGAAAACTTCAAATGTGTAAGTGTTTAAAACAAAGGTATAAGGAGTTTTAAAAATTAAGAACACTTACTGTCTTTATTATTTTTTCTTCTTTATGATGACGTATCAAGATCAAATTGAATTTGAGTCGATCAATAGGACAAGTATTAACATTCTAAATGGAAAGAGAAAAATAAACAAGATTATAAATATATTCTATGCAATCAAGAAGGTATTAAAAATTAAAATATCAGGAACAATTTCTTAAGTTAGCATACTGTTTAAACTATACAAATTAAGTAAAAAGGTTACAGCAAACCTAGATTTCACCGAAATTTCTGCTAAATTTAACTAAGGTTTCACCTTTTTAAAAAAGTAAAATTCACGAGTTAAGTAAACATACTTCTGAGTCCCTGACTCAACAGAAAGTAGTTTCAATCGAAAAATAACTACTCTTTTACAAAACTGAAAATACATTTATTGACAGTACACAATATCCAAGAAATTTTGCATCGGAACTGAAACTTGAATAGAAAATGCCAGGTTCACAATTCTTAAATCAAAAATATAAATGCAGCGAAGCGTGCTTTACCAGTGCTGTCTGTTGTGTGAACCCAACAATAAGTGTATCCCTTACATTAAGAAATTTAACATTCATAATTTAGTACCTTGGCCCATTCCTGCAGACATTCTAAACAAAAGACGTGGTCGCAAGTTTCAGGAGTGGCAATGTCTTGACCTAAGAATTTACTCAAACAAATGGCACACTTTTCTGCTTGATCATTTTCATTTAAGTCATTTGATGTTTCAGCACCTGCAAAAAATTCCACATTTTAAAAATGGACAATAGAAAGCATTTATTATTATTACTCTATTTGCACATGCAATATACTAAACATTGTTTTAATTTATAATAAGTTGAAAAGTCATGATTACGCTTTACATTAAAGTCGGATAATTAAAAATTTATGACTAATTTTTTGTTAATATTTTTTATTAATCAACCCCTTCGTCCGCTGAAGGAAGCGTGCCCACAGGATGGGAGCTGGCAAAGAGCAGTAGGTGCCCACTGGTCGAAGCATTTTCTCCAGCTAAGCCTAACATGCATTAAATTTCGTTTAAAAAAAAAAAAAAAACATTATATAATAATGCATAAAAAGTGCCCTACACATAGAAATGAAACCATTTTTAAATATGTGATAGAAGATACAATCTATTCATAATAAAAAAGTTTTGATTTTTAATAACAAAAAATAAAAATATAGTGTATTTCACTATGATTGAAAGTACCTCAATTAACATTAGATTATTGATGCAAAATATGAAAACATAGAAAAAAATAAATATTTACATTTAATATTATACAATACTTCAAGAAAATTTTAATAATTAACACTTCAAAGCCTTATTTAAAATCTTCTCTTTTAATACTCCACTGATATGACGGAATTAGAACCGGTATACTAGTACTATCCTCTTCTAATTGAAAATCTGAATACTGAGAACTATCTGAACTCTACTAATTTATTGTTTTGTCATTATAATCATAAAATCCATAGACGGGGTCATTTAAAAATTAACATATTCCCTCCTCGGAAAGATAACGCGTTCTTTTACCCATAATAGCAGAAATAAAACCGAGAGGCATAAAACCCTGAACAGAATATCTCCGATAAAATCCCAACCCAAGCGAGATGAGAAGTTATAAACAAGCAATCGAAAATGAGTTAAAGAGCAATTTAACATGTGCTTCTCTTTACACTTGATAACACGTGTTTCTGTTTATACTCCCGAAAATCCAATAATTCTAATCCAATGATTTGCAAACATGTGATCGATTACAATCTGACCCATAGCCCATTTAAAAGCCCATAGCTCCTAAAAGAAGCAAATCTCAGGATTGAAATTTCTTGTAAACACACTACATTAAGGTAGCTACACATCCCCACAAAAGTAATATGGAGAATAAATTCCCTTTGGGAATTATATGCCTTCAAAAATTGAAAATGTCATTTTTAAAGTCAAACTTTTAAGCTGATTTTCGCTATTTGGGATACAATTTTCCTTAAATGTGTACTGGAGATAATAAAGGCTGTATCTTCCTGAATAAACTGGTTTTTGTTTCATCAACCTCGGGTTCACCAGTTCTGTGTAATATAAGTTAACGCAAACCCCTACAAACGCAAAAATCAGCATGTTTTGTAAAACAAAAATGGCTGCCATCGGAATTCAGAAAAAAGATAAAAATTTTAAATTAGTCTTTTTGGACACACTAATCATGTAGGAATCAACATACAGAAAATCATTTGATTATAAAATGGTCAAGTAACCAATTATTTTTTTTCTGGATCACTTGACAGGGAATGACCCCTAAATAAAATGAACTCACCTATGAATTAATATTTTAAATATATCTACAAAAGATTGAAGGTAAGTTATTCAATCTTACAAACTATAAGCGAGCAACTGAAACAAAAAAAAAAAAAAAATTAACCAAAATAAAATATCAGCATCAAAAATATCAAATGCATTACAGCCTTTATACTTGATTAAAAAACACTATGGTATGATAAAGAGAGTACAAAAAATTTGAAAAATATAATAACATAATAAAATATAATTTTATTAGGCTGTTTTAAAAAATTTCTCATTTGCAAGGTCATTTGACATATCCAGTTTCAAGATTTTTATAAAATTTGATTGAGCATTTTAAGAATAAATTCCAATGAGATTGCTATTTTATTCAAACTTAAACAAAAACTCCATTACAAATAAAATGGTTTGAATTTTATACTAGTCATTATTATAATAATACATGCGCAATATTTTTTTTTCTAAATTTAAACCAGAAAATCCTCCAAATTCCAAATAAACGTTAAATTTATAAATGAACAATGGCAAATAATAACAAAACACTTACATAACTAACAGAGGTAAGCACACATATTTCTTTATCATAATAGATGATTCAAAATCTTCAGATTAAAACACTGAAAAGTTAACTTATGCACGTTTTTATAAGGTACACAAACATTACATACCAGAAACAACAAGGTAGAAATTTAACATATGAAAATTTGATATCTTAAATTTACATACACAAATCATAATGAAAATATATAGCGATTCTTTACTTTTGTTCGTAAGCTCAGCAGCTTCAATCTGATCTATCGATTAAAGCTAACAACATTACGAATTGCTTTCTCATGTGCTAATAACATAAAAGACATACTAAGCTGATATGTTGATATACACATGATTTAATAAAGTGTCAATAATACAAATCATAGTCAGTGATAGTTTAAGTAGACTGCATAAGTAAAAGCTAAGTGGCGTATAATTATGCACAGTTAAAATGTCACCAATACATTTAAAAAGAATTATGCGTTACGTTAGAATTTAATTTTTGTATATTAGATCACAATTTTAAAACTATTAATATCTTATACAATGAAACTCTATATAAATAAACTGTTCGATTTCGTAGAGATAAATCAATAATCCTTAACGCCCAGCATCCTATTTATATGACAGTTATGTTTCACTTCCATGGATAAACCTAAAATATTCCATTTTTTTGTTTTGTCTAAGAAGGCAATAAGTATTGCCAAACTCCTCAACAATTTTCAACTGGCATATACCATCCATAAACCAGATTTTGAAATCAAATGCTTGTCATTTTGAATTTTCTAAGTTCTTTTTCGCTTTAATTAGTTATTGAGGCAATGCAGGGAATTCAAAAGCAATCTTTATTTTTTGATATTTTAAAAATCTTTTAATGTGTGTCTATAAAAAGACATTTTTTAAATGGCTTTTCACTGATTTTTCAATAATTATTCTAAAATATATTTTTTAAAACTTTAATTTTATTAATCATAGTGAAGTGATTTTAACATAATTTAAAATAAATGTACTGAAATCTATGCTTTAAATATAGCTGGGCGTTAATTGGTTAAACATATAGAAACATATGTCATTCACTGCAGATTTTTAAACTTTCTACATAATGTCAATTCGAGTTATCACAGACTGTAAAATTTTTAATCTTCCAAGTGGTCAACAACTTTGATTTTATAACATTCAGACATGAGCAGTAAGCTTTCAAAATAGACAAACTATATATATTTTTCAGCTTATTCCAAGTCAAAAAGTATCCCTCAGATTTCTAAAGAAGCATTAAAATAAATTTAGTTTAACCCATTTCGGCCATAAAGAATGAATTTTTTCAGCATGGCCACTTGGAGGATCAATGAACTAATTTGGATATTTGATGCTTACAACAGCTGCCTATTTACGTTAGAGATGGGAAAAACTTACCTGTTTTAACCGAAAACCATTTTTTTACCATTTGACCATTTTTTTCGGTTATTCTTTTAAAAAATCCAATAACCGGGTTAAAAAAAAAAAATTGTAAGACAAGCTCCATTTTAGGTTTGATTAGAATAAAATTTACCAAGTTGTGAAGCTTTGAATTTCATCATCTTAGACGAATCAATGACAACTGCTTCCTTGACGTGTCTATTGGTTGGTGGATTACTGAAAGAGTCTTTATGAACAGATAAATATTGGCCAATGGATTGATTTCCTGCATAAACATTACTAATAAAAAATTTTATCTACAAACAGCGTTTATTTTTTTATTACCCCCCCCGAAAAGCAGTTATAAACACCAGGTTAAACCGGAGGTTAAAAAAACAGAATAAAGAAGAAGAAAAAAAAAAAATAAATAAATAAATAAATAAAAAATAATAAAAAAAAAAAAACGGTTATTTTCACAATAACCACCATCCCTAATTTACATTTCAAGTACAGTACAACTCCAGTTAACTGAACTAAAGGGGGGGGGGCCCTTTCAGATAACGATTTTTTTCGGTTAAGCCATAAACATCTATTACTATTTTGTATCTACTTACAGCATATAATTCTGAAATGGTTTGAGTGTAAAAGGGATTCAAAACTCTCTTTGTAGGCTACACTTATGCTCTTTATTAAAATTGACCCTCTGTCGGGCGCAATGCACCTTACAGGCACGGGCAAACACTATCATAATTAATATTGTGAATACCCATTAATTTTAATTTTAGCATTCTAAAATTAATCACTAACCTTCTTGGGGAGAGTTAAAAGAAAAAAGTGGGAATATTGTTGTAAAGAAGAAGAAAAAGTATCACCTTTGTAATTTCCGTGCAGTACACTACAGGCTTTTTGATTTGCAATTTTAAAGGCAATTGGGTTAACCGGGGTTTTACTGTACTGCAACCTTACTATGTGAAAGTTCTGATTTCTCACCAACTTTCTAGTGTAACGTTGTTGCAATATGTTGCACACTTGTTCACGTTTGGTGTCTATCGCAGTCACAGGAAAGTGACACTTCACATGAAAATTTATGCTTTATGACAGCTGTCAGACTAACAGAATAGTATTGGACACTTTAATAATTGGTAATACTTTTTAAAACTGAAATTCTCTTAAGGTAGCTATGTTAAAAACAATGCAGAATATACTCACAATTTTTTGTAGTAGTCCCACAAGAGCCGATTTCATTATTACTATTTTCATCCTCACTTTCACATCGCAATGGCTTTCCAATTATTTTTGGTTTTATTTGAATGTCACTGTCTTCATCTTCTGATTCACTTGTACTAATAATGGTTTTTGGTTTCTTTTTACGTTTCACAACTGGACGCAAAACCTCCTCATCTGAACTATAGCCATTGGAATCTGCACTACTAGCCATGGACTGCGAAATGTAATGTTTATGAACACATTTTTTGGCGACTCATAATTGAAAACTCTCCAAAGTTTTTAAGTAGAGAACATTTGAAATTGGATTTTGTAATTAAGGTCGAGTAGCATTACCTAAAATGAAAAAAAAATTGTTAGAATTTTCATTTGATAGTACAAAAGAGAAATTTTCAAGCGTAATTTTTTCATAAAGTTGAATAACTGAAAACTGATTCACAAGAAATAAACAAAATTTTTTTAAAAAAAATGTCTTATTGCAAATGTTAAAAACTATGGGTATATATATTTTTTCAAAATTGAATATTATTCATGAAAAATTTCAGAAAAGCTATTATAATAAAAGTTACACTATACTGTAGTGAATATTTCAATGATTTTGATTTCTATGTCACCTTGACATCAGTGTGTGGAATTTCTGATAACATCTTGTGAAAGCTACAATTTTTAGCACTTTTACGCTTGTGTAGGTAGGTTTGTAACAAGAAACACTAAGAAGTGCTATAAAAAGATTTATATAATACCAGTTTTCCATACTGAAAAGAACCAACAACGACAAATAGTATTAGTTTCATATTTATAAGTTCATAAAGAATGATTGAAGTATTTAATACCTAAAAATATATATGAAAAAAGTTTTCAAGTCTTCCATAGGAAATTAAAAAATGTTAATAAAATTATGCAAGATAAAATTTAAATCATTGGTACACTACAGATTTCCGTTATTCTGCTGCCTAAATTAAGATCCAGTATCAATACATGGAAATTATTAGAAATAGTTAACACAAATTTCCACTACGATCAATTGGTCAAAATGAAGGCATTTCAGCAGGTATCTTGGGCTCAATTCCTGTACTATACCAATGCAATTCCTTTGATTATTCTCAATTTAGTAGTAAATTTTAACAATACACATATATATATCAATTAAGAATATAGTATTTTCTAAATATTAGCTTTCAGAAAATATTTTTCAAATATATCCTTCAACTTCACATTTATTTATAATCTTTTAATTCAGACCAGTGTTTTGTCCAAAGAATATAATCGAAATATTAAATTTTAAGGGCAATTTTAAAGCAGAATGGAATTAAAATTTTCTTTACGATAAAATATTCTTTATGACCATTAATGTGCAGAAGATAAAAAATTAATATTCTGTTTTAGTGAGATTTTCTTCCCCTATGAGACCAGAGGATGTTTTTAAAACTATAAGCAAATTATTGCTATTCAATAAAATAAAAAAAATAACCGAAGTTCTTAATCTCTAATCAACAGTTTAGGAGGGGGAAAAAAATAGCTATATATTCAAAACAGTACTTAGTTCAATAATTAATTAATCTCTGGAAGGACATAATGTAACCTATACCAAGACCATATATATGTGATAATACTTTCTCATGTAACTGACTTTTAAACATAAAAGTACCCTATTTTAATTCAAAGATAAAAGAACTTCTACTTATAAGTTAAACAAACCTTCAGTTTTTCTCATGCCTCTCAAAAACTAATAACTGTGCTTTCATTGTCCTAGATTGAACTTATGCAACAACTAACATCTATGGCCCCACAAAATTGCTGAATAAACTGCTTTCCTGGGGTTTCCCTGTTTCGAAAGTATAAAAGCCAAAATATGGCTTTTCATTCTCTCTTTCAAGTTGGATACTTAATCTCTGGATAATGATCACTGGACTCTCTTGATAACACACACCACTTTATGTATTGCATTTTCCTAAAAATGGTCACCAATGGGAAGCACATACGAATTTTAAATCTAACGAATCATCTTGTTCATCACAAGATTTAAAAAATGATTTTAAAATGTCAAAAAGTCTTTTGTATTTTTACCACGGCAGAAAATTCTTCCAGATGTCAATATAACGACAACATTAATGTTACATATATGAACTACAAATGCCGTATGCAACTTAAAGGTACCTTGCATACTTAGGTGCATCGCTTACTACCACATCAAAGAAGATGGAAACCTCACAAAGGTTTTCAAAACTAATGATCTTCACTGAAACATTAAAAAAAACGGAGCAAGAGTATAACCCGTAATATAACTAGAGGTTTGCTCTGAGGACATTGGTATGTTTCCAAAAAGAACAATTATAGAAAGAGGATACAATTGTCACAAATATACTATAATTAAAACAAGAAAATCTAACAAACCTGTGGTAATGCATTCAAAATGATGAAAGCTGCAATTTCATATATCCAGAATTTGTTATACATAATCCAAGATGAATCAATACAAGATCTATATATGTATGCAAAGTGCTAAGGTATGTGGTGGCAAAAAAAGAGGTTTCTTTCTCTTTTGTCAATGGCAATGCTCAGTTTTGTTTTAAAAAATACTAACACTAAGGTATGTGGCAGCAAGAAAAAAATGTTCTCTTTTGACAATGGCAACGATCGGCTTATTGAGAGAAAACAATGAGCAATTTTACCATACACCAGTCGGGAGATGGGAAAAATAACACCATGAATAATAATACAGTTTCATTATAGTATCTTTCACTACAATCACCAAATGTTATTTCTCTCTTTTATAGTTTACAAAAGAAAAAATATCCAGGGTACATTTCATGCTCCTAACATGTTAAGAGATGTGCAACTATGAATCATAAGTTCATAAATAAGCTAAATAAATTAAGCATTTGAAATATATCTAGGAATACCTCTTCTTTTAAGGAAGAGGAAAGATCAATAGGAGAAAACTTCCTTTATTGTTGCCCAAGTATCAGAAAAAGAGAAAATTTTAAGGATATATTTCAAAATTTAACAAGATTTTCAAACCTTCAAATGCTTATTACAACCACCCAAAATGATACTCGAAGGCAATCCTGCAGACGTAAAAGTTTATCTATATTTTAAGATTTTCCAGCTTTTGTATGAAGTACAACAATCATATAAAAAGACTGACTATTTAGCAGTACAAAATACAAGAAAAAAAAAATTGGAAATGCAAAAAGAAAAATGCAAACATTTCATATTTATAAAATAAGAAATTTTAATTTATTAAACTGCAATTAAAATATATTATGCATTTACCAAAAATATTATTTCATTCTAAAATAACACTTTAAATAGTAAAATTTTAAGTCTTTTTGTTGATAAGCAAATTAGAAATACAATCACATTTTATTGAAATTAACTTTTTGCATTTCAATTTCTCAAAAATTATATTTTTTTTTAACAGTAAAATGTGGGAAAAAATGTATACAATACAATTAGTTACAAGCAATAAAAGAACTAGTATATTTAGTTGTACAGATAATTCTGGACAAAATAGATTATTCATGTTTCTCTACATATTTTTTGCTATATATTTTTAAAAATTAGAAAAACAATGTTTCCAATATTTATTTTTAGTTGGTTATAAGAGTTTTCAATGTCATCTGCATTATTTAATTAGTGGTAGATTATTTTCCCCTGTCTTTCAAAAATTGGCCAGATAGCTTTCGCCAGTAAGTTTTGATTTTTTTCATAATTTTCGTTTTTTGAATGGATTATAATTTAAGAAAATTGAAATATTAAAAAATCATTATCTACATGCTGTGGAATTTCTTCAAAGGCCAGAAATAATACAATTATTTCATTTAAAGAAATATATGTATGCATTTTACAGGGCTATAAGTAAAAAAAGTTTTGAAACAAGAGGTGCAAAAGAATCGTGATCGATACAAATGTGTTTCAAAAATTCATATTAAAAAAAAAAATAATAATTAGATGTGAAAATCAGCATTTTAGGAATTTTTCTTTTCAATTTTTACTCTGGATAGAAACAGGAATCCTATTTTAATGAACGATCACATTTGAGCATCACAATATTATTTATTTCTGTTATATATACTAATATTATTATTCATATTGATAGTAGAATGAACATATATTCCCAGACAAAGTTCCAGTTTTTCAGTCATCCTGGCTTGACTTTCTACCAGCAATATTTATAGTGTGTACATGATATTTACTTAAAATCTTATGAAAGAAGCTTTCATTCCTCAAAATTAAATACACATATCTATGTAGAAATAAAATTCTTCATTAAAATGCTAAATTTATATTACATAAGCTTAATTACTAAGAGAAGTTAAAATGTGGATGCACATGCCAATATTAAAGAATTAAAAAAAAAAGACAAATTTTAAATACTCATAATTTTTGATATTCTCAGTAATGATACATTTTTCACAAGAAAAAAAAAAATTAAACTTTATCAAAAGGTACCAAACTATAAGGATTTCCAATTATTTTAAATAGATAACTTTTAGTTGCTCTCAGAGTTAAAAGTTCCTCCAAATACAATTTAATTAAGAATTATAAGAGGCTTATAAAATGGGATTTTTCAGTGTCACTCCTCTATATTTTCATGCAATATCTCTATTCAATGATAATTAAATAAATTATCAGACAAATAAATAATTATTTACTGAATATAAAAATAACAAATACAAGATTTTTAATAAATTCTGATATACATTTTAGAGTAAAATTCTAATACACCTATGCATGCATATGTAGGAACGATTAATTTGAGAACATTATAATGGTATAAGAACAGTGGCGGCTTGTGAGCTCAGAAATGAGGAGGGGCTGCAAGATATTTATCAAGAGAATACTTATTTAAAAAGCTACTTTAACTCTCAGTAGAACAAATTTTTAAATTCCAAAACCAGATATGAAATTTCTTGCTTTTCAAACAAATTAAGTAACCAGCATATATGACATTTACTACTAGTTTTACTAACAGAAAGTTAAGCGAATGGTGATGTGACAAATCTGCTAAAAAAAAAAACAAACAAAAACCCACAGCTCCACATACACATTTCCCTCCTCGCCCACTTCACTCTATAACACTCTTCCAAAAATGAATACCTTCAAAAGAAATCTAGCCTTCTATCAACAGAAAGCAAATAATCAATGAGATGCGTTTTTGTCGACGGACACAACAAATCGAAACCAAAACACATGAATAGCCACTTTGTGTGGGAATAAGGAAAAATAAATTAAAAACATCTTTTTCTCATTCAGTTGGCTCCGTGCCAGCCAGAGCTGCTCGCCCGGCAGCCCGTCTAAGTTAAAAGGAGAAAGTGCTGCTTTTTCTCTCTGGATTTTCTGCACTGTGAACAAATTTTTTTTTTTTTTTTTTGGGGGGGGGAGAGTACTTTGCAGCTCAGACCTACTTCTCTCTTACTTGTTGATTCATTTTCTGTCTTTTCAATTTATTACTCTTTTTGCATTTTTGTAAGTCATGGAACTCGGAGAGTGAAAAAGCGAACAAGATTAAAAATGAGAATAAAAGTTTAAAAATATTTCAGGGAGTGCTGCAGCCCTAATGGACAAGACGCGACTGCATAAGAATTTTAATTTTCCAAAAACTATATTTTGGTAAATTAAATTTGCCCGTTTTTAATAAAAATAATATTTCTTTGATAGATGTTTTTGATAATTTCTAGATTTAAGTACATGAAAATATTTTGTCAAAGTTTATCAGCAAATGACAGACTTTGGGTAATAATAAATCATATAAATTAAAAATGGTCTACCATAATGACTTCATGTAAAGTTCATGAAATATATTTATAAATTAATTTTGGTTCAGTATTTATTAAAACTTCAGTCTGTTTGTTACCAGTAATAGTAATTTCCAATAAGATATCAGTTATTGAAAATGCCATGGGATACTGATCCATATATAAACTATTTAGTGATGGAATACAAGTTTAAAAGTCAGTTATATATTACTAATGTTTTTCATTGTAAAGCTAGTGGGGAAAAACGCAGATTCAGAGTAATGTTTACCTATCTAATAGTATAGCTTTCATAAAGGGTAGCAATTTTTCTCAACATGTAAATAAATTAATAATTTGTCTTTCAAAATTGAATAATATATTTTATCCAACACGATTTGACTGAGATAATAACACATTCTTATCACAAAACACTTGCGTTCATGACAGATTAAATGTTTGCATTCATAAAAGTAAGTACTGACTAGCAAAGCAGAGGTGAATAACATGAGTAGTTTAAATTTTTAACATTTTTTAAACCAAAAGAAATTAAAACATCATCTGACCTTTATTGTTACTTAAATTTACTCCAATCTATACCAATACATAATTTTTATAGATAATAATCACATTTTACATTCATATATTCACTAAAAAAAGGAGAGTACTTCATGGTAAATAAAAACACATAGGTAGACTGCCATACTTTGAGGCGACATATAAGACGCCATTTCAATACATTTATTGCAATTGGTTATTTAACTAATGAAATGCTATTAACCTTTTAATATGATTTCAAATGTACTAATCCGCTTCACAACGGTAGATTCTTCAGCAAAATAATTTTTTTGACTGTCACTGATATTCTTGAACTGTATGCGCAAAAGCCGCAATTTTTGACATACACTATAATATTTACAGTCATTGAAATCAGTGTTATTTTGTCTTAATAATACAACATATGAAAAGCATGTGAAACTCAATTATTATACAATAAATTTCAACAGCTTAAACAATAATTTTTTTATTGCTGGCATACTTAATTAAAATAATAACAAGTCTACACTTCAACTCTTCATTTCCCGGATCACAAAATTATTTGCCACCAAATGGAAACAAATTTATTTGTGGACTTCGGGGCACATACAGTAGGATAACATTTGAATCTAAAAATAGAAATACATTCCATTTATTGACGTTAAAAAACTTATTCTGCAAAAATTACACATATTTATTTACACAAAGAATATTATTCTTTAAATTTACGCATATGCGTTTTAGTTAAATGTACGAGATGGGTGCGCCATTTACATTTAAATGTATATTAAGTAACCTTTTTGAAACTTCTATTAAAAATGTAATTTAGAATGAATTTTAAAATAAAATCTGTAAATTTGCTCAATAAGTCATGTTAAACTTAAGCAAATATCACACCAAAGAATATAGGGCCAGTTGTGCAAATGTGTTTAACGTCGATACGGAGGGACCTCAATCTTTGGATTCAATAAACATATAAATTCTAAAATAAAGTACTATTCAGTACTTTTTCAGTTTTTGAATGATGTTTGATATGGTATAAGAAACATTTCTCACAAAAGCACATTCTCTGTTTAGTTGTTATTTTGTGTGAGGGAATTTTCAATTCTTCAGGCTCTACTTTACTGAGACAGCTAATCACTTCCAGTGAAATAGCCTTCAAAAGTTATCAAAAGCATCTGTTCTTCACTAAAATTCCGAAAATATTCTACACCGCAGAATTGTATAATCATATCTATTATTACAAAGCATCTTCACCATTTAGCAATCGAAAAAAAAAAATACTTTTAGGGGTCTATTTTGGTACCGCATGTTAACAACGGAACCCAACCCAACCGGGGGTACCAGAATAGACCCCTTAAGTGTTAATCAATATTTTCAAGACTTCGACTACTGTGGGTCTATTCTGGTACTTCCGATTGGGTTGGAGACGTCACTTTTACAGCACGTTAACAACGGGAAAAGTGACGTTTCCCAACCCAACCGGGGGTACCAGAATAGACCCCTTATACCGGAAGTAGACTTTCATCTCGTCTGAGTTTTAAATTTGTAAACAAAACATAAGACCAACTAACCGGTAAACTATATGGACGAGTTTTCTGGTTTGTTCAAAAACCTGTACTACGTATTTCCGGTGTAATGCTAAGTCAATGGATCTTCAAAGCGGAAGTGCAACCAGATAAAGTCAAGGTTATTATAAGTAAACAAACCAGAAAACTCGTCAATATATTTAAAAAAAGAACTGAAGTGTCATAGATATTTAAAAAAAATACATGAAAAATTCATACAAATTGTATTTTTATATTCTTTTTTTCTTTTTGAACTAAGGTATACATATCAATTAATACTGTTATTGTTGTGCATTTGTTCTCGTTTCGAACTGAAAGTCCGCTGATTTTGAGTGTGACACTGTTGGCACACGTATCGTTTCGATTTCGGTAAGATAATACTTGGATTTGGAAGTAACTCCCTGCTGATTCTGAATCATTTGTCACCGGGCGCCGACAGAAGTGAATTCTTGTTTGACATTTCTATAAAAGAATACTATGGAGGAGATTTTTAAGTAATGCTTTCTTTGCGATTGTTTTAAAATTTTATTTGCCCTATTCAGAAACTGGATTTAAATTGAAAAAAAAAAATCAAACAGATTTCATTTTTAAAAATCTGATATTTCTAAATATTCTTAAAAATGAAGAAATGTTAAATAATGCTTCTTTAGTTCTTATGGTTGCCGAAAAGCGATTTTATTAAACATTTTTAATTGAAATTATTGAAGATTTCTAATTTGTACTTACTAATTTCATTAATAAGTGTATGCATTTTATTATTAAAATATTTAAGGTACATATTTTGCAAGAATTTGATACTGATCTTTTTCTGTATATTTTTTATTATGGAATTTTTATCTTTATAAATGACTTTTTTTCCAGGTATATTGATGAACACCAGAAAGAATACATTGATTCTTTGAAGGAAGCTGTTGCAATCAAAAGTGTATCAGCATGGCCAGAGACTCGAGAAGAGATTGTAAAGATGGTTAAGTGGGTTGCAAAGGTATCCCTCCTTCTTATACTTAAAAAAGTTGCATTCTTATATGTATCATCTCTTTTCTCCTCATGTAATTTTTATAAAATAAAAAATTGATTAAATAAAATGAAATTCTAATTTTGCATCTGGAACATTTTTTTAAAAAATTGCACTCGTTACCAATGTTAAGTGAGTTTTGAAAGATAATGCTGTAATATTTTCAGTATTTAGAAAATGAAGGAACCAAAGTCAGTTTGGTTGATGCTGGCACACAGACATTACCAAATGGTACTACTTTACCATTACCACCTATTCTGTTGGGTACATTAGGAGAAGATCCTAAAAAGAAAACTCTTTGTGTGTATGGTCATCTGGATGTTCAACCTGCAAACAAGGTAAATATATATTTTCTTGAAATTTTTGGTATGTCAATTCAGATGCTTTTACTGTAATCATAAGTTATTGTTCACACCCAGACCTACCAACTCTCCCGCTTTTTAACAAGTTCTCCCACCTCCCTATCCTCACCAATTTCCTTCTGCTTTTTAGTATTTTTGAGGAATCGGATCAAATAAGTAGTAATAATAAAAAAAGCAGTAAAAGAGCGTTAAAAGAAAAATCCTGCATTTGCCATGACCACATTCTCCTCAAATTTCGAATTTGTGATGTTGTTCCCCTACAGATTCTTCATTAGCTCTTTGCCGCGGTATCATGTCCAAACTTGTAGACTAGTGAATATCGCCATGTGTTTTCGGCTCATGCGCTGCTTTGATTGTTTAGTGCGCTAGGGAGAATTTGTTTAACTCTTCTGCCTATCTGGTCGTGTTAGGGGTATCGACGAAATATTTGTTAAATTTTTTTGTGCATGCATTTCTTTTTCCACCAGTCCAGATTTGATGTCATTGAAGGAATCTAAAAAAAAATACCATACTGTATTAACCAGGGCATATTCTGAGGAATATTCTTTTATTGTCTCTTTGAAAAAATATAAATCGTATGCATTTTGTACCATTTGCACGTCTGCAAAATCTGCAACAACTTCTTCTTTAAAGGAGTGAAAGTACATTGTCATGTAATTTGTAAATAGGATTTATTTGTAAGTAGAACTCGACTGTAAATTTGAAGAAACTATAATCAAGAAATATGTATATGAAGAAATATAAATCCATAAATTAAAGCTCCGAGGTACAAAAAAATGTATCGGTAAGTCAATTTATATTGGTAATACTGCCTAGTTACAAAATATGTATGGAACAGTGAGGACTAAAAAAAGTGTCTTTTAAAAATCTGAATAGATTATTTTAAAACAAAGCTAAGCAATTTTTAAAAATCAATACATTTTATTTATTTTGTAAAAAAATAAAATTTTGAGAAAAATATAGCCAAATAGAAGATTGTCTCATTAGGCCCCCTCCACCTTATTTGTACACAAGTTAAATAAAGTAAATGTTGACCCTGCTGAGCATTTGTGATCGCATATTTATAATTGAAAATGTCTCCCTCTTTTTCAAATCTGGAAGTTGGCAGGTCTGTTTACACCTAATAAGATGATTGGTTTATTTAAGAACATTTTTTTACCCTAGAAAAGAAATTTGGGGGGCATAAAATTCGTAGAACAAATTCGTTTTCTTAACCTTTTTAGCAGAGGCACAATTTTTAAAACATTAGCACATGCACAGGGTCAAATTAATAGACTTGGTCCTTATTTTGTTGCCACTTCTAATGAAGAAAAATAGGCTTTAGTATTTGAGTATTTTTTTAGTGTATATACATTGTGTTTCAGATACAAATTGTTGCTGAACAAGCAACACCACTTATTTCATATTTTATAAGAGGGAGAAAAAACTGAATTTTTCACAGCCAATAGTATATCATATGGCAGAAAAAAAAATATTTGTTAGTGGTTGCAAAAAATTCATTTTTTTCTTCTTTTTGGAAAATTAAGATAGGAGGTGTTTGTTAGAGACAAAATGATTTGTGGTTTTCTACAAGAATAAAGAAAATAGAACTTGTCTCCATTTATCCATACATTTTTCTCTCAAACCTTTTCCATTCATATAAAACTTATTATAGATAAAAAAATTATTTTTCCTGCATAGAAATATTTGAATAATTAAAAAAATAAATATTTTATATATAGTTTGCATTTTCTGTCATAGCCATACCACTGAATGAATATAGAATGATAGCTTACTCATGGGAATGAATACGACACCAAACCCCTAATAAAAAATTAATTTCCTTACTCTTCCTGTAGCTACTGCTCCAATCACTTTCTTTTGAACTACCCATGAAGTTACAGGAAAAACAACACTGTTTTGAAAAATTACCAAGAATTTTTTTAACAAAAAAGAAGTGGTGGAGTCGAAAAGACCTAACGCATGTGCTGGCGGGTTAACAGTTAGTATTTTGAATAATTTTCCGTGTATTTTTCTGTTAAATAGAACCACTCGTTGGCAAGCTAAAATATTGGCACCAGTTGTCACCATGACCACATTGACATTGGTACTTAAGAAGCCAAGTCAAGCTTGGTGCGTTAGTGCTTGCTTTAAGCTATCTTAAAAATACCCTGTTGCCTTGCAGTTACCAACGATTTTAAAATTTAACATGAAATATCTTTTTTTTTTGATATTTCATGACAGAATAACTGTTAATGCACTAAGCACAAGAACCTCTATCACAAAGTTAGCAAAAAAACTGCAAGTTTCATGCCATAAGGTTGCTGTCTTTGGTAAATTTATCCTACATGTTGGCTGCTACTAAGCAAAGAGAAAACTATCTCATCTTACTATTGGATATTTAAGAATATTCTTAAGTTTTCAAATGCACCCAACGTGTTAAGTGACAGCATCTAAAAATCATATTAGATGGTTGCAAATTGATTATTTCAGATTTGTATATTAGGTGAAGATTACTTTTTGGTATTGGGCTCTTTGAGAGGAATTCAAATTTCTTCACAGAAACATTTTGGATTTGAAATTCGATTACCATGAAGTCAAATTTTGGGTTTCCAAAGTGAGAAATGTCATAAAATTTGGAAAAAATTAAATTTTTTTAATGCTAGGATGCACTTTAAAAGGATCTGGAGTAAATCTGGTGATAGCCCCTTTTCCATAACCAAATTACATTTTAAAGTATTGCATTTGAAAAAGTATATCTGATTTGATTTCAGTGATCTACAAAATATGAATCCACTTACAAATTTAATAAAGTACATGCATTGGATGACAGTTCCTTGGAAAGGGGCTCCGCCCACTTCTGAAGCTTTTTAAATTTTGAAGTTTATTGTATTTCATAAACCAGCGTACCAAAATAAGAGATTCTAAATTGCAAAGCACTGGTTTATGTAATGGAATAAACTACAATAATTTAATTGTACATATTATACCTTATATTTTTGGCAATTTCGTAATAATCGAGTTATACTTTAAGATATTACAGTTATATAATAAATTATCTGCATGGAACTTAAAATCTTTCATATTAAAAAAAAAATGTTTTACATGAAACAGGAAGATGGCTGGGACACTGAGCCTTTTGTATTAACAGAGAAAAATGGAAAATTATATGGCCGTGGTTCTACTGATGATAAAGGCCCTGTTTTGGGATGGTTACATGCAATTACTGCTTACAGGAAGACTGGAAAGGAATTACCTGTTAACTTAAAAGTAAGTGTTTTTGTTGAGAAATTTCATTATTTGATATGAAAGTGTTGTATGTGTATCTTGCTTTCCATGAAGAAGGGCTTCTACGTATATAACTGTTTAACTAAAGGAATTCATGTCATAAGGTTTAATTTAGCATAATTTTATATATAATTCTTATCAGTAGTATCTTTTGGAATAATTAATTATATCAGTGATAATGATATCTCATGGAAGATTATTCTGGCTGTTCTATGTAATGATTTTGAAAAGAATATAAACAAGAAATAATAATATTATGAATAAAAATGAGAATAAAATAATGAGTGAAATTGCGTATAACTTTTAATTATTTTTTCATTTAGGTGTGCTTTGACTTTTTTAAAAAATTAATTTTATCTTTCCAAATCATATGATAGCTACTGGAAATGAATGATATAATTTGTCAGATAACAACAGAGACACTCAAGCCAAAATCCTTCTTTATTACTCCTTTTTTATCAGTTTTTTCTGTTAAAGAATCGGAATTAAAAATGTTTATTTGATTTCCAAAGTCAATGTATTTAATATAAATAAAATAATTCATATCAATTTAATTTAAAATTAATTTTTTGGGGTGTTAAATAAGTGTAAATTAATAAGTTACATTAATTTTTTTTGGGTGTTAAATTTCATGTATTGAACCCTGCAGTTAAAGGGTTAATTCTGGTCTGTTAAAGGAAGTTTTTTTTTTGCCAATTAATAGGCTGTTGATGATTGACAGCAAATTGAACAGAAATGCATTTCTAAGAAAGGCTGTGCTTTAGTAATTTTTGTTGCCTGTTAGATGATTTCTGAAAAGTTCTTTTCTCTTTACATATTATGCAAGTGTTTGTCATTGAGAAATCTCTAGAAAGAATTTCTTCACTTTTACCTTTATTTCGTCAAGCAATAAATGATGTAATTGTTTTAAATTGCTATTGCATGTACATTATAAAAACTGCATAAGCAGTTGGTGGATTTCTTTCTTTTCTTTTTTTTTAAATTTTGATGCTTGTTTTATTTTCTTTTTTAGAGTTTCGATTTGTGATGAATAATTTTATTCATTATTTAAAAATTGACTATTTTTAGTTGCTTGTTTTATAATTTTGAATAAAGTTAGATTTAATTATCTAAAAAAGTAGGGTCTTTATTCCATAAACAATTGAATTAACCCTTTGAGTGGTTAGCTGTTTTGATGTACTAGCTTTAAAGTTTAAAAAATTTGCTTTTAAATTGAATAATTGGAACTTTATTGCATTCAATCAAGTCTCTGAAATCTTAAGAATATTTTATCCATGGTAGTTTTAGAAATTATGCTCATGAACATTAATTATCTACTTTTGAACCTAATACGAGAAATGGAAAAATATGTGCGAAATGCTTAGAGGGTTAAAAAATTTCTGTTATTATTTTAATAAAAGTAAAGACTTAAAAGAGTATTTAAATATTATATTCAGATATTAAACTTAATTGTTTATTTAATTAAATAACATGTCAATGAAGATCTGCTTATATGTGCCATACCAACACTTTGACATACTGTGTTTCCTAAGTGTGAGCTTCAGTGAGATAAGTTTTGAAATAAAGCAATATTCCATTTTTCTGATTTATGATAAAAAATATCCACTTTGGAATTATATTCTGAATCTGTTTGAACAAAAGACCATTATAAATCAAGGATTATAAATCTGAAAATAGATATTAAAGTATTGCTTATAGATTATTAATAACTTATTACATAAAGTGAATTAAAATATTACCTTCTTTTTTTAAGTAATTTACTGGCAGGTAAATGCTTATTCTGGGAAATATTAGTTCATTAATGTTTAGACTACAGGTAGATGGAATTTCAAATATACTCTTAAAATGTAGAATTTGGCAAAGAAATTGGAAAGTGCATTCTCTCTTTTTTTCAAATCAATGGCATAGAACACCTATTGCCCCTTTCAACTGCCTCTGTTGATTACCTATTCTTCTCTTTCCTCATTAATAATCTAGCCGTCATACATGTGGAGATGCAATAAGAAAGGAGAGTAACACTATGCACAGGGTCATTAGAGGTATCCACTGATTAGTTTTGTTGGGGAAGAGAATTATACTTGAACCACAAAAGGGAGAAATTCTCATGAATAGAAATAATTTCATTCCTTACTGTATTCTGAATTTCATTTGTTCATTATAAATGTGGCTTTTACATAATTTTAGTGTATAAAAAAAGATTAATATATATATATATATTCCCATTTAGTTTTGTTTCGAAGGAATGGAAGAGTCTGGTTCAGAGGGTTTGGATGAACTAGTTTTTAGTGAGAAAGATAAATTTTTTAAAAATGTTGACTATGTCTGTATATCTGATAATTACTGGCTTGGAAAGAAGAAACCTTGCTTGACTTATGGATTGAGGTATAGCTATCTTATTTTTATTCATAAATTTAAAAACAATGCGATTTCCTGCACTGTATGTCTTCAGTTAGATAATTTAGTTTTTAAATAAGTCTCTAACCATACTTTTGAAATTGAATTAGACTCAGTAACTAGTGCAGCAGTCTAATATTTCTTGGCTGTTGAAGTTCAAATCCCTCAAGCTATGTTACAGAGTCGAGATGCTTATGCTTGTTGAGACTTCAGTATTGAATTCCGATGTTACCTGCAAGGGTGCCTAATACGGAACGCAATTTTTTGCAGCTGACGATGGTCATACTCGCCCAACTTCTTTCTCTGGCTATTCGGGTGTCATAAGTTGGAGGGTTCACTCGAATTCTTTAAATCATATACCCTTGCAATGGTACCAGTTTTGACCCTTACTAATTTTCTATCTCCAAAATTCTGTGCTCGATCTTATGAGCATCAATTTAAAACACCACATTGAAAATCATTTAATTTCCTATTTTTTGTCATTTTCATGTAAACAGCCTGATATCTGACAGGGATGTATAATGCTTGCACACTGGCGGATGCACCGGATTATGTTGTACCTCTGTGACGTAGCTATGTATTTTGCAGTAGTTCCTCTGTACCATTTTTTCTGGCATTTGAGTGTATACGTATCGTATAAAAATTTATAGTAATTCAGTTTCTCTCGGATATTTGTTGCTAGTTTATTAATGCAAATTTGATTAATTTTTTTGCATTCATCTGATAAGAGTTTTTAGTATTTTATAAAGTTTAGTTAACTTGTAAATATTTTGCACTTTTCATTTTAGTCAGATTGAATAAATTGACTTCTAAATAAATTGTACTTTTGTGTAACATTATTATTATTATTTTGCAGAGGTGTATGTTATTTTTTTATTGAAGTGACATGTGCATGCAAAGATTTGCATTCTGGAGTTATGGGTGGATCTGTGTAAGTTTTCTTCTTTGTATTTTCTGTTCCATTATATGTAAGAATGAATATATATTCTTAAATGGCAGCAATTCATGTCGAGGTGATCAGTTTTTACCAAAATTCTTTAACTGCAAATAAATTGGCTTTTAATATAAGATATCTTGGAGAAATTTAGCATTAATGTAGATTAGCATTAATATATTTCTAAATAAAATTTAATTGTCTCTCATTTATTCTCGCATGACTAATGGAAATGCTTGAATTTTTTTCTGACTTTATTAATCACTGTTTTCTGAATATAAAGTATCAAAAGTAATATTGAATGCAGTTCTTACCTTTCTATGCATATAACTTGAAGAATATACATATAAAAAAAACATGAAATACTAGATAGGCTCTCTCCTCCCCTCCCTTACGGCACTTCTAAATTAAGAAAACCATGTAAAAAATGAAATGAAATTAATTACTAGAACTTTATGCTAATTTTGGTTCATAATTTTGCAAATGAATAAAACCTTAACATTGTGCCTGGTACTTTAAAATATTAAAGATTACATAGAGTTGCACCAATATTGTTCAGTTTGTAATTTTGATGTTTTCCAATGATAGTCCGAGAAACTTTGAAATGAACAATTTTTGAGCTATTTTTTACCATAGCCAGGATCACATGCATACAAATAAATGGATTTGATATTTTCATTGGTTAGAGTATTGGCGCAAATGTTTTGAATATTCTATATGGAATACAAAACTTTCAGATATCTCGTAGGAAAAGAATCTAACCAACTAGCTTATTTATTTCATGAATCGTGTCATACTCATTTTTATAATTAAGATTATGTTTTTACAACTAATATTTTTCTTTTTTTATAGACATGAAGCTATGGCTGATTTGATTGCTCTAATGAATTCCTTGACTGACCCAAGAGGAAACATACTTATTCCAGGAATTATGGATGATGTTCTTCCAGTAACTGAAGAGGAAATAAAATTGTATGAAAATATTGACTTTGATCCAGTGAGTATCTATTGCTTCAAATCCGTTGCCAAATTGTATAAGTGATGGTTAAAATTCAAGTGATATTAAGTAATATTAAAATTCAAGTGATAAGTATTAAGCGATATTTAAAATTCTTGGCTTCTTTGATTTTTTTTTTCACAGTGTGAAAGCTGATTTTTTTTACATTGTGAAAGATCTGAACTTATTAGAAAATTGTATTTATTCTGTAATTGCATTTATAAAAATAATTTAAAATAATGTATTTCAGTACAATTTG
Source organism: Araneus ventricosus (assembly GCA_013235015.1). NCBI lineage: Eukaryota > Metazoa > Arthropoda > Arachnida > Araneae > Araneidae > Araneus > Araneus ventricosus. The sequence continues at coordinate 55,458 of BGPR01000456.1, forward strand.
AAAATTACTTATGTAGAAAGAGATTTTATTGATGCTTTAAAATTATGAATATATGTTATTTCGTGATATGCATTGATTGAATCATCTTTTGAAAGAAATAATCTAAATAAAATCTGAACCTGAACCAAATAGTTTTCTAGGTTTAAATTCTAAATTGACTTAAAATGATTTAAAGCAAAATTTATTATGAGCAATTATTTTTTACTGTTTCAAAAACAATCTGATTTTTCTGATTTCTGTGACAAAATTTGGCATCCGATTTTGTACGAAAATATCTTGATACATTTGCACTTGATATACACAAAATTCTGCAATATTTTTTTTTCTTTGTTTAAAATTTCTTTTTTGGAAATGAAGAGACAAAGCAATTCAAATGGTTTAGGAATTTTTAAAGTGTATCATTCTAAACTTTTAATATTTTTAAAAAACATGTGAATAAAATTTATTTGAAAATCTTTAAAGATTTTTTTCATTAATTTCAGTTTTATTATTTATGTAAGTATTTCTTCTACTATAAAAAAGTTATTCTTTTTACTATATTTCATTCAGTTGCATTTTTAGTGGTTTTTCTAATTTATTGAACATTTTAAATTACTTTCTCTTTTTTTATAAATATTTATTTTATGATGTTATTTTGGACACTAATTTCAATGAATGATCGGGCTTAATTTTGTTGATTGCTCATAGGAGCATAATCGATAATTGTTAACCAACAGAGTATTAGAAAAGTTAAATACATTTAGTTTAGTATTAAATATATTGATCTCTAAATGCTGCTGATTAAGTGTGAAAAATGTTTCTTTTTGATGTAATCAAGAAAAAATAATGAACAATTAAAATTCATCCATACACATTGTGAATCAAAACTTTGAAAGTGGAAGTTTTCCTACATTTGAGAAGAAATGAGTGAATTAAAATCTGAACTCCACGGCAGTAACTGATACACACCTGTGGAAAATCATGCATCTGACTTAACGTCACGAAAGGCATTCTTATTCAAATGAGATTAAGTATATGCTAGTAAAATAAACACGGTAATAATTATTGCGCACCTGTTGAAAATCATGCATTTGTCTTTGTCATTTTATGTTCTCTTGCAAAATGCTTTCTTGTGCAAATGAAGACCCAGTAGATGTAAGCAATGCACATACTGTTAAATGGTGTGATAATCTAATACTTAGCTGACTGTTATTTAGTTTTTATTATAGCTTAAGGACTGTTCTCCAAACCTTTTTTATATTTTTGGATAATTATTTTTATAGGCTAACATAAAATATATGTCGAGAATTTGGTGTTGACATTCTGAAGAAGAGAATTGATGTTGTTCCAAAAATTATAAAAATTCTTTTATTGCTGTCTTCACTTGATGATTACAATTATAACATGTTCAATTAAATGTTTTTAAGTAAAGATTTAGGTAGTCTTAGTCCATTACCATTTTACAAATATTTCATGTAAAGTTGTACTTATCACTATTGAATGTCAAACCATAGAAAAAGATCAGCAGTTAGACTGTTTATAACTTCAAAATGGAGAATGCCCATAATCAGGAATGCAATGGATAAGAAATTGCTAATTTGTTATTTCGAAGAGGCTGTAAACCTCACCGGGAACAGATGGCCCAGCCGAGAAAGGAATGTATGTTACAGTAATTGTGCTTTGAAAGGCATGGATAAAAAGTATTGATTATATATATGTATGCAAATATTTATTTTTAGGAGGAATACAGGAAAGACGTCGGCTGTGAAAAACTAGTCCGAGCTGATAAAGTAAAAACTCTTATGAGAAGGTGGCGTTTCCCTTCACTTTCTCTTCATGGTATGATATATCTATTTTTCTTAAGATACTATTAAAAATAAATCTTTTAAATCTATCATGAATTATTATCAGTCTATAAGTGAATTTTATGTAACCTAATTGTGGAATCATTTTCAGATGTTTTATAATTTCTTTTTCTTTCATTTGGCAATCAATACCAAGAACTTCATTTCACTGTATTGTACATCGAGGGTGTCAAACTTGCAGGTCACATGCAGCCTATAATGAGTATCTTTGCAGCCTGGTAAACATGACAGTATGCAACATTAACTTTTAAAAAATTTGAAGCTCAATTTTTTAAAATTCTAATTATACTTAATCATTAATAATGAGCTACACCATTCGCCAATGACCGAGTACTAGTCGTATTGTATCTACTCGCCATTTATCCCACCATTTGCAGGAAATATTTTATCTACCGATAATAAAATAATGCAAAAATAAGCAAATTGGGGTAATCGAAATCCAATGCTGCTTGGATTTGACAACAAAATTCAGTGAAGTTGTGAGACTTGAATTTTAGAAGTATTTGCCTGCCTAATTTGAAAACACTCAAAAATTGGCATTTGAAATTATTTAAATGTTTGGAAGAATTTATCAGTGCGAGCAATTATTTTCACTTATTAAAGGAAATAAGTCTCCTAACAGATCCCAAATTACTGGCATTCACCTTGGATCAATTCAGAAATTAATCTCTGCCTGGAATTAGGGGAGTTGTTAGTCGAGAAGAGGTGCCAGGAGTCGGAAAGGAAATGTTAAAATTGTCCTTGTTCTTATTTATGCTGTGTTTTTGAAATAAACCTACGTTTCTAGTAAAAAACAATTTACCCTTATATTGTACATTATTTGGTGTTCAATATCTGAAGAGAAATTACATTTTTTATTGTTTCATCTAATTTGAAAATAGAAGTGAATGGTAAATTATGGTATTTGTTTGAGGCAGTTTATTTTTTTATGACTTTTAAAATGTTTTTAACTTGTTTTTATAAAAATCATTATTAGAAAAAGGAAAAATGAGTCTATGTATAATGTATATAATTTTGTTATTTATAAACTAATGAAAGCACTAAGTTTTTAGTGGAGAAAAAGTGATGAGGCAAATGTCAAGTCAATGGGGTTAAACCATTCCTTAAGATTGATTTGCTTTGCTATAACTGTTTATCTTTATTCTGACTGTTTTACATTAATGATTGCACATCTAAATCAGTATTCCAAATCTTAAAGGGCAAGTTTCACGATGAATTGTATTTCCAAGCCGTTTAAGTATTGCACTACATTTTCGTGTCTTTAAATTTTACCCCATTATAAATGAAAAAATATCTTGTCACATGGGTCATATCTAGTCATTTTCACTTAAAGTGATTTTCCTTCAAATCTTGCAGTATTTTAAGCTGCTTAAGCTAACATGATAATCAAGAATTCAACTCCACTATTTTATTAGAATTTCATTCTTATAGAAGGTCATTTACACTCCTTCATTTCTAGTGTTTCAGCTTCCCACTTTTATCTCTTGAAAGAGTTAAGTAGAAAATAATTTTAAGGTTATAATGTACAAATATATGGAAGAGTGAAGAAATGAGAGAAAAAAATATATACCTAATCTTGTAAGCAGGTAATCCATCTTTTTTCTGTTCATCAATATTCAGCTCCAAAAGAGATAGTGCATGAAATTTTTTTATACATTTTCTTAAAACCTGTTCAAAAGTAGTGTCATCCAATTTAAAAGCTTATTTCTCTAAGCTGAAATTAAGTATATCAAATAATTGACAGCTTAGAGGATAAAGAAAGGAATAAAATTTTCATACTTAACATATTGTCAATAACAAAATATACTCGGTGCATTTTTTTTCTGCCTGTGCATTGCAACTGTAAGGATGCTGTAACTTACAATGCCATAAAATGTAATGGTGCATCTTTGAATAACTTATCCCTTTGCACTTATGTGTCGAGTCTGACCCTCCGTTCTGAATGTTGCATTGTTTTCACATTCTCTCCACCTATGCTGTCAAGCATGTATCGCTGTTGTGGACGCAATTTTGAACAGTTATTGTAAACATTGCACTTGTTAGTGAGATGCTATGAATAAACACTTTGTCTTTCCTTTCATCTCTTATTTCCTGTGTTTGCACCTCACTGCGTCACTTACGCCCATACATTCCTATACATAATAAATGATTGTTACAGTGTCCTGTACCAACCCTTCAAGTTTGTACCATGAATTCGGGATCACCCTGTATATGCAATATGCTGAAAGATTAGACTTGCTATTCTTTAAATTTTTTATTGGGATCTTTCAATCCATCGGACGTGTTGCACTGCCTATATACAAAGCTACCCCTGAATTTGATTAGCATTTATTGGGTATATTTATTTCATGACAAATTGAAAGGTATCTTTATATTTGTCTTATTTTTCAGCAAGTTTTTCTCATCCCACCACATATTCTTTGGTCCCAATTCATTTTAATTGGTTAACAGTTAAAATAATTTGGTAGTTGCTCTGAAAATGGTCCATTTTATTGAAATGGTTCCTTACTGATTTAATTACCTTAATTTTTTTTTATATCAGGTATCGAGGGTGCCTTTAGTGAGGGAGGATGCAAAACCGTCATTCCTTCAAAAGTTACGGGAAAGTTTTCCATTCGTATTGTACCCAATCAAGAGCCTAAGAAAATAGAAGAATTAGTTGTTGCACATTTGAAGAAAGTTCATGAAGCTAGAAATTCTCCAAATAAATTGAAGTATGCAAAATTTTTAATAAAATTTCAATAATGTTTCAAATATTTTTTGTATTTTAAAGGTATATTTTTGTATTGTCTGACCAACTTTTAGCTAATCTGAAGGCTTCTGGCAACTTAGACACGTCTTTTATTATTTTGGATGATTTATCAAAATATGCATTCTGCTGATTTGCAATACTTAGTATAAATGGGTTTTGTAGAATTCTGATTTGGCTTAAAATGAAGTAATTTTTTTAAAAAGTTAAAACATTTTGAGAGAAAATACTCTTCTAAATTATATCATTCAAGAATATTATTGAGCTTATCAATAAAAAATTTAACTAGCCAGCAATAATTTTTAAATTAAAAAGGTAAGAAAATATTTATTTTTAATATTTAACTTTTATTAACAAATAAACATTTACTAATTTTGATAAATAAATTATAATTATTCTAATTAACTTTTAATAATTTTTAAAATATTAATTTCAATAAATAAATATTATAAACAAATAATGTACAGCACTGTGAATATAGCAATTGAACCATAAAACTTAAAATAAACTGTGAATTCACATCTAACATATTTGAAGTTTTTTTTAAAAAAAGAAGAAATTTTTTATTGCTTTTTTGATTGAATAGTGTATGGCAGTAAAATTCTCGAGTGAATGAAAGGCCTAAAAAATTATTCACTTAATATTACTGAGAAAACAAAGCATGAATGTACAGATGTATTTAACCAAGAAATATAATTTTTTGTATCTTTAAGTTTGAATTAACTAAAATAGATTTGAATTACAGACATTATTTCAACATTATGGCAATAGGAATTTCAAGGGACAGGAGAAAAATTTGAATTACCAGAGAATTCTAATTACAAACATTAGCCAAGTTCCACCAATAAAAATATTTAAAATGTTTATTTTTATATTTTGTTTGACCTACTTTAGCCAATCTGAAGGTTTCTGGCAACTTGGACAATTTGATTATTTTGGATGATAACGTGTGCATTTTGCTGATTTGTAGTACTCGGCATAAATGCATTTTGTAAAAATCCTGTCTGCATTAAAATGAAATATATTTAAAAATGTTTTAAAAATTTATAACATCTTGAGAAGGAAGCTCATTTTTTAATTAAATCATGCAAGAAGATTTTTGAACTTAACAAAAAAAAAATTTTCAGCTAGTCATCAAAAATCTTGTCATTTAATACTATACAGTGAATATATCTTCTGAATTGACTATATTAATGATCAAAACAAACTGCTTCAACAGCATCTAAGAATTCAAATAAAATTTCATATCACTGGTCAAGTATGAAATTGTGATTTTTTTAAAAAAAATTTTGAATGTATTGGGATAAAAGTTTTAAAGTATAAAATTGACATTTTTATTTATCTTGCACTATGAATTAATGTTTCTAAATTGTAAAATTTCCATAATTGTTTTGTGTAACAGTATAATAAATCACATTTTTGTTTATTTGTTCTTAGTGCTTTCATGGTTCATGCTGGCAAAGCCTGGATAAGTGATCCTAACCATCCTAACTTTGTTGCTGGGAAAAAAGCTATCAAACAAGGTATCGTTTGACAAATCTATTTTGGTGGACAAAAATTAAGCAACATTTGTAAAATGCAAAAAATTTGGAGTTAATATGGATACAATGGTTCACAACTAACTGTGGAGAATCATGTAACATACAATCATGGAAACTTGGCATTTTACAGTGGAGATTTGGTTATGAGGGCTATTTAGGATACCTGTAAGGCCTATTGACGAAACAAAGAGTCATCTTCAAAGTTAAAATTCTTTATTCCACGTTTATAAAGGTTTCTTTACAAAATTACAATTTTTTTTTTCACGTTTTTTGCTTATAACATGCAGAGTTTTCAACCAAAATATACGAAACTTACAGAATACATGACAATATGCCAACAAAGCATTATATTAAAATTTGAAGTAGATAATTTGAATATTCAAGAAAATATGAGTATTTATAGTAAATAATTTTTAACTGTGTGCATGTTCAAAGCATAGCATAATTTTTCTTTCATAATGTGAAAGCAAGATACACAAGGCAACTTATATAAAATTTCCAGTTGAATAACTCTAAGATTCAGAAAGATATACGTGTTGTGGCGAGCGAAATTTCAGTTACTCTCCAAGAGAAGCTAAATGATGAGGGGTTTTCCACCAAATTGATGTTTTTTAAACTTGAATCTTCAAGTAGTTTTATTAAATTGTATAAATGTTGAATATGCTGAATATCCATGCAAACTTGTAAATTAAGCCCACAATTTAAATTACAGTTTGAAGATTCAAGTATAAATAATATCAATTTGTGAAAAAACCCTCATCATTTAGCTTATCCATGTTAACTTCAAATTTTTCGCATGTTATGGATGTTGCCTGACTTTTGCACACCAGTGTATAATCAAGATATTTTTTATATGCAAATGAAATTTGGAAGGATTAAAAAAATTAATGTACCGCATGATATTTTTTATCTTTTTCAGTGTACAATGTTGAACCTGATCTCATTAGGGAAGGCGGAAGTATTCCAGTAACATTAACCTTTGAACAAGCCACTGGTAAAAATGTACTGCTGCTAGGAATAGGTGCAAGTGATGATGGTGCTCATTCTCAGAATGAAAAGATTGATATTTCTAATTATATTGAAGGAGTAAGTTGGGAAACTTTGCTGAATTTTCATAGAAAGGCTTTTTTTTTTAATACCTGTAAAATATTGTTTTATAAATACTAAAAAGTAAGAGTATTATTATTATTAATATTCGTATGTATTGCTAAATTTCTGTGTAAATGTATTTGAATTATTGGTGGATATAAAAAATGTCCGCTTTGTTATAATTTAATTGTACATTAATTTTAATTACTCAGAATTAATTTTAAAACCAAGCAAATTGAAACAGAAATGCCTTTTTCTACCCTCCTTCATCCTCATTTTTTTTCTTTTGTCATTAGTTTCATATTGTTGTCTATTAGGTAATTTTAATATATATTTCTGATTATTATGTAACATACTTATTTGATAGAAGCTTTTAAAATTATATTACTGATCAATTGAAGATACCATTTTCGGGTATTATTATACAATATTTTAGATTGTTATGTTTGAACTTTAAAAGCAAATGTTTCATACTAAGTGTGTATCATATTTTTAGGCAATAATTTAATTTTCCCCCTCCTTTTTAGACTAAAGTGTTGGCAGCTTATATCTATGAAGTAGCTCAGCTTTGAAATGAAATGTCGTCTGACGGGGAAATTTGAAATGAAATTCACAAGATACAACAGCTGGACTGTAAAGCTGACAATTATATTTTGAGATGATTGTAATAAAGAAAAATATTTTTACATTGTACAAATATTTTGCTACTTCCTATTTACTGAACCTTTCTATATGTTTCTAATTGCTAAGTGTTCGAATAAAAATCATTTATCAATAATTAAAAAAAATATTTTTTCCATCATTATATGGAATTTGATGTTCCAAACTAAAAAAAAATAATAATAAACTTTATTCTAGTGTGCAGTTATTTTTCCTGTTCAAAATTGTACAAAATGCTCAGTTTGCATTAGAGATAGTTATGAATCTTGAAAAGTAAAAGATAAAATACCAAGAAACAGAAAACATTTAAATAAAAATAATGATTGTTTTAAGTTTTTGACTACTTGATTTGGTTAGTTTAGTTAGAAATGTTTTTTATTACAAAATTCAGAGAAAAGATTTGACATTATACTGGTGATTATGAACTAAATCTATCTATCAAAATTATAAAATATAGCTTTCTTGAAAACTTTAGAATCTTTATTGCTTTATCTGAAAATCCAAAGTAGATTTAAGGGAAAGTGATTACATTAATATTTTTTTCTTTTGAGGTCTGGAATCCAGTTATTCATTTTGAGTGCATATAAATATCCTATATTTGAATTAGAGGTAGGCACTTGTATTATTTATCAAAACCAAAAATGAACCATTCATTAAAAATAAACAGTCGATAAAACAATTTAAAAAATGAATTCAGCCTATTATTTATCTTGGTCACTATTTAATTTTTCAAAACATGAAATGGCAATTTCAGAAAGTTTATTCTTAATCAAATGTGTGTTGAGATATGGAAACAAGCATTTCTGTGAATTAGTTTTTCTCAAGTCGGGGGTGAAAATCCTCCGCGGATCTGCGATTTTCCGCTTTTTTGTATATTTTGTGAACTGATAATTATGCAGGACTTTTTTGTGCCTTTTTCTTTTATAAAGTAAAATCTGATTTAGATATTTTAGGTTTATTATATATATTTTATAAAAATTGATATTATAAAACATCTATCCTATTAAAATTCGAACGTCAAATTCAACGTATGTATGTCCTTCTATCTTCTCACGAACCACTGAATCCTGAAACTAGCCGTAAGTACCAAAAGATGGAAAATAATCCAAGGAATCCATTTCGACTATTTAAATTCCGAAATTTTTATTACTTAAAAAGATTAATTAAAAAGTGTCAAAATGAATGAAATATAGTGCTGCCATCTATCGGCAGCTCCTATAACTATCTGCCACATCGGTTGTTCTTGCATCTGGTTTGTATAAAAAGTTTTCTTTTTTAGGGAGTCTCCGCGTTTTAGAGTTTTGATTTAATAAATATCGGAAAAAAATCGTTTTCCTACATTTTTTCTTTCTTTTTTTGAAGAACGTTGTTTCATTTCGCAATATATTTTTTACGTTCGTTGGAGAAAATATTTTTCATTTTTATCCGTTCTTTTTTCCATTATTATTCAAATATGGGCAAGACGAAAATATATGTTTGTGGTGTTTAATTTATCAGTTTGGTGTACTATGAAATCGTTTATTGTTTCTGTTTTCTATTTCATTTTATTTTGCAAAACAAAATATTATGCTAACCTGTTTTAATTTATAAACATTGGAATTCTCACGTTTTCATTCAAGCCATATTGTTTTAAGGTAGTAAAAAGGCTAAAATTGAAAGTTTTAATCCAACAAGAGAGGACTCAAAACAGATTTAAGTTTGTGGGGACGCTTAGTGACAATATTTGTAGGGGAAAAAAACAGAGGCGGGCATATGAAAAAATGTGAATTCCGAGAAACGCTGGATAATAACGCTATAAGGTAATTAAAGGTTGGATTTAAAAATTTTAATTAAACAATTTAGGATTCAAAGATTTTTTTTTGGGGGGGGGGAGAAGTTAGTGACAATATTTGTAGAAAAAATAAATCGGAGGCGGGCATATGAAAATAAAGTAATAAAAAGACTAGAATTGAAAGAATGTTTACGTTTGTTGGGGAAAGTAAATGACAACATTCGTTGAAAGAGAGGCGGGCCATATGAAAAAATATGGATCCCGAGGCCTCACTTCTCTCCTCCCTGGAATATCCCATTATTCAGGTTTGCCCGTGCAATGCCGGGCCATGCAGCTAGTTATTTATTAATTGCATCTATTTTAAGAAAGTGAGTAAAAAAACATTGATTTTATAATGCTAAAAATAAGTATTTGTTATTGAAAAAATTCATACATGGCTGTAAGCAAGACCATATTTGTTTCATAATTTTTTTGTGATGAGTAAATCATTCATTAGTAAGTGTTTACTTATCTCTTCCTTAATGTATGTCGCTATTCACGTAAAAATGTAGCTACTCTCGTGAATTTTCCTCTTTTTTGTATCTTTGCTGTTTTCACCCCTGTCAAGTAGATAAGTTTTTCAGGGGAAAAAACAAAGTTTAACTGTTGTACAGGTTTTCTCCTGAGCTATTTCTTTAATTCATGAGCATTGATTCTACTTCTGAAAAGAAATTTCGGAACAAATACCGACTATTCTGTGAAAGAATGTCTGAGCATTCATTTTTTAAAAATATTTTAGGATCCAATTTATTCATTTCCGAGATATAAACATTTCATTTTATATCTATTATTCTTTTGTACTTGTTATTTGAAAATATTTGACATATGGCTTAAAGAAAAATGGTCACATCCTGAACCGATTTGCTCGTATGCACACCGACTGAAATATTGTCTTTTGGGGCGTGTAAAGTCGTTCAATATAAAAATTACATGGAATCCATTAACATATCAAGAGTTCCCAGTATTCTTAGATAATCAAATAACACATTTTCGAAACTGAGGGTGCAATTTAATATAAGTGGTCAATTCCAAAACAATGGAATCCAATTTTGTAAAAATGTTCAATTACCCATAGTATTATCTCCTTTCCATTATCAAAATAGACTGGTGATCAAATATAGCTAATAAATTATTCTAAATTTTCATTCCCCCATCTTGCTATCACAAATTCTCTACTGCTATTACTTTTTAAATAAAATATGCAAGCATGAACGTTGGTATACAAATTCATTAGATTAATCACTTTCTCTATTGTAAAAATATTCGGACATCAAGCTTTTTAATACGAGCTTGAAAAATGTCCCATCTTTACTTTTCAGCCGATAGTTCATATAAAAATATTTTTAAGAACCAACTTTTAAAGAATTTTTTTCAACCTAACTAATTTTTACTATGTTTAAAATATGGTCATGCTATTTCAGAAGAATAATTCTTTTGATTATTATTTCAGTTAACTGCAAGCTCATGCTATCAGTGGCAATGTGCTTTTGAAGTAGGCCTTGGAGCTAGAGAAAATTATAGAGGTAGAAGTGTTTAAGTTATTTTAACATCTAGTTTTGAAAGAAAATGAAAGTTATTTTTTGGATGGATGTTGCAATTTTTAGTTATGATCACTGAACTGTTTATTATGATCACCACTTTGCCCCCCCCCCCCCCCTTCCATGTCACATCAGTGATAGGACGTTTTATCTTTAACCTCAGATTTAATATGCATTAGGCCCCACATAAAAGGCAAATCTTTGCTGGAACTTCATTTTGAAACTAGAAGTCTCTGGTCCTGAAGCCGAGAACTTACCACTGCAACTTGTAAAAGTATTGTGAAATGAAATCGCCGAAGGTATTGTTGCAGTAGAGTTATGATCAGATGATGCAATTTAGCTGAAACAGTCTCAGTTTTTGACTCTCTATTCCAGTTTGTAGTTGTTTGGGAAGGGGGCAATTTTTTTTCAATCTTCGAGGTTCAAGTTCAGAAAATCTGGTCACTAAATATAAGGACTGATTTTAATTACCTGGAATACCATCTTTATCCATTTTCTTTTAACATATAGAATCTACCAATTTGAACAATTATGTTCTTTTAATTAATGTAATAAGAAAATAACTACAAATGCACAATTTTAAAATGCCCTGTTTATTGGCTTTTTCAAAATCTGTACAAGTATGAAAGACAGATATTGCATAATAGAACAAAAAATATATTTCAACTTGGGAAAAAAAACTATAAAAAGCAACAATGAATGTGAAAGCAAGTTTCATTTTGTCATAATAACAAGCAATATAAAAAGATAAAAAAGAAATGCCATTATATTAAACATTTCAAAGTTTTTAACAAGATTCTCAAAAATTTTGATCATTTGGAATTTCTGATGGGAAAAAAAATTCTACACATCTCTTTAAAAGACATTTGCTAATCAGGTCACAATGCAAGCAGTGTATTAAAATGCAATAACTAAGACTAGTATAATGAGTTTTAGTGACGCAGTTATAAGAACCATTATAAATATGTTTCACATTAACCCTCCCACCACGTTAAATGTTTCTCTTCGTGTTTATTTTGTGACAAAACTTGTTTCCATCCAAATTGTTATATTTATTGTGCACTGTTGTTACAATGCTTTCTTTAAAGGGAAAAATCTCATATTTCAAATTAAAATATACTGATAAAAATAATTGAGTAGTTTAATTCAATCGCTGAAATCAATCCTCTAAACACAAAGTTTGATTTATCTTTTTTGTAAGCTAATTTATCAGAGCTCAAAGTTATTATTAGATCAAAATAATGAGGCACTTGTAGGGTTAAGCCTAACAGACTAGAATTTCAGTGGAAAACACTTTCAGTAGAATAAATAAATATAAATTAAACACATTTTCCAATTGTGCAACAAAGCTAAGATTTAGACACAAACAAATATAAAAAGGAATCTTCAAGCATAGAATGCAAGATACTTTCAATGTTTTCAGATAACACATTATCAAAAAGGGGTTTGATACAATTTTGAAAAATTCCTTTAAAATACAAGGAATTATAAAAGCACAATTTTTCCTAGAAAATAATTTATACTTCATATCCCATAACACTTTAAAAGTATTATGGTATGTATGTTTTGTAAATCAATCGCAAAGTCTCAGAATTTCATTTTCTGTAAAACTAATTCAAGGTGAGCACTCTTTCCCCGATTAAAAACATCAGAATGAAATGACCATTGAAGATAAAATGTAATACTTTTATCATTGCATAGTCTAGGTTTTAAAAGTTTAATGGTATTAATGAGCAAAAAAGAGCATTGCGTTTTGTGGTACCATGAAATCGACTCGAATCTATCAGTCATTTTTTTTCCAAGCGGAGTTTCGAACACTGTTATATATCTTCAGCATTTGCCATATTAGTTGTGGTACTGAAACAAGGAAGGTTAGTGTAATAGATTTCAGTGTTGTAGAATAAATGCTGACCAACATGTAAAGAGAACTAGAATACCATGACATTATTCGAGTAATAAAAGGGGAGGGGGGAAATCACATGTTGAAATCTCTGCAAAGGTAATTAATTGGTCTTGCTACAATTTTGATTATGGAATTTATAAAAATAAATACATGTCTAAATATAGTTTTTGCACTGTACATTTTTGTAGTTAGGGAAAGACTGTGCACTCACCTTATATAACAGATCCTTTAAAATCACAAAAACATTAAAATCAAGAAGCGATGCGATTAATTATACAATGCACACAAGTCTTTCAATGAATATATATATACAGTTAGCATGGATTGAATAAATAAAATGCATGGAGTTGATATGAAAGTAGTGGATATTTATACTACCCACCATTAGTATACTGGACACTTATTGTTTCACATTCTCACTAATATACATATCATTGCAAATTAATGTATAACATCAATGCACTAATGATTCACAGTGTAAGTAGACTGTCTCTTTAAGATTTATTAATATAATAAAGCTTGCACATTTTAAACTGGCATTTGTACTGGAATTTTATTCTCTCCCATTTCTAGACTCGAAGAGAATTCGAATGTGAACCGAGATCCACCTGCAGCAACGCTTCAGAATTTCCCCATTTCAACAGGAGTCTCCCTTTCAATTATCAGATTGCAAATCCGATTTTTGTGCCGATCCGAGAATTTCACTGTTGTTCAGGCCGTTGACGTATACACCTTCACTGTGTTTGGTGTGGAATTTGGGATGGCCAGGTGGGTACTTCAAGGTGAAGATGTAGGCATCCAATGCTTCTCGCAGGTCCCAACTTATGTAGGTGAAATAACGAGCCACATCCATCAGATTGTAAACCTACAAGGGTAAACAGAAATTGAATCAACCTCAACATAAGAATTTTACAAAATTTATACATGGCTCCGAGTTGAGAAACATTACACAATGGAACTCAGCCAATTCAAAGCTCAAGGGATCACAATAAAAGTTCCAATTAAGAAAAACTGGGTATAAAATTAGCAAAGCAAGAAGAAACAATTTTTAAACTAAAAAGGGCAGTAAGAATTCATTTTTAACAATTTTTATAAACAAAATAACAGTCTAAAATTTTAATTTAAAAAATATAGATTTTAATGAATCACAGAAAATACCAGAACTTACCAAACCACAGAGCAAAGCTGTACATGCAGGCAACATGTATGAAGTGGGTATATAAGTATTTAGACACAAAAGAAAAGGAGCAACAAGGCTGCTGTCCCAAAGATCCACGTCAGCATATGTAACATTAGCGATCTAAAAATTGAAAGACATGTTTGAATGCTTATTTTTATGCACATAACATTTTCAGGAACAAATCAGCAAATAAAGATATCTGACTGGTGGTTGATTTGGAAATACTGTAAATGCATAAAAACATTAGAAAATTTTTAAATGCAATTTTTGCCTTCATTGAAAAACTTTTACAGCTGATCTTAACATTTCAAACCAATTTTCATAGTTTAAAAATAAATTAATTCCTTTAAAACAGACCAAGAATATACCACAATTTTAATCTAATGTTTGATTAAATCAATTCAAATATTACATCCACACAAATAATACAATCATCTATAGTATTAAGCAATAAGGGAGATAGAGAAATTTATTTACAGGGAAAAAAATAAAATGATTATGAATGTAATATAATGCATTTATTTTGAATAACAAACAATTAAGTTCGACAGTGGTTTTTCTAAATATTTATAATAATAAAAGTTAATATAAAAAATGAATTTCATATGAAAATTTGTTCGTATCTCTCGAGGTTTCTTGTATGTGTAATTTGATGAATTTCGTTCTGAGTGTATTTAAATAATTGCACACTACTGAACAAAAGCATTGCACAATTTGTAAAATGCAAAAAATTTGGAATTAATATGGATACAATGATTCACAATCGGTTGTGGAGAATCCTGGGATGTACAATCATAGTAACTCACATTTTACAGTGAAGATTTGGTCAGGAGGACATTTAGGGGACTGACCAGAAAGTGATGAAGAGGAAAATGATTTGGGATCACCTCGTTTTACAGAAACCTGATAATGATTTGAAACTTTCATTACTTGTTTTGTTTGCTATGCACATTGCTTGCATGGATTTTCGCAAAAACAGCATGGATATTCAGGGAAATATAAAAGGTTTCTTTAAAAAAAAAATCTGATTGCTTTTTGCTAAATAACACGCAGAGTTTTCAACCAAATTATACGAAACTTACTCAAAAACAAGTAACACAAAACTTTTTTTACACAATCTAAGTACTCCAACACAAAGTTGCCAGGACTGTTGAGTCAAACAGCCAACTGCAAAAGAAACTGGACCACAATGATCTGCAACCGAATTTGAAAATATGAAAAAAAAGAATGACACCTTGAAATTTAACCGATACTGGATTTCAATTTGATTAAATTAGAGTCACGTATTTTTGCAAATTAAATGAAAGCACCCATTAAATTCTGCAAAATAAAATGCAAATAAAGGATCACGATGATGCACCTGGGTATCTAGACAATCACATACTTTGCCTATCCTGCCCTGAATCCAGCCAAATCTTAATTTTCCTAATCCAGCCCTGTGCAGTACTACAACTTGTGAAATCAATTCACAAAACATTGCGCCTTGGGCACAATAGACGCATCACCAAAGGAGGAATGTTACCTTCTGCATATCTTGTTTTCTATAAAAAACATGTTTCCTGTGTGACCAGCAGGGTAATTTATCAATAATGATACACAAATGTCACACTAGGGTTTATTTCCCCCAACATTTTGTCTGGCTGTTTTCATTCACTCATTAATTGTTTGAAAGCAAAGAGGGAGCAACTTTTCTGTGAAGAAAAAGGATGATATTTGAAACGAGGCTGCAATGTTATAAATTCACAGTTGCCTTGGCGCTGCGATGTATGTTGGGGTCGTCCACAAATGATGTCACGCTTGGAAGGGGGTTCACGAAATTGTGACAAGGGGAGGGGGTAACAAGAAGTGTGACAAGGGGAGGGGGTAACAAGAAGTGTGACATCACACATTTTGGTTAAAAACATTCAAAATCAGCAGATTAAATTTTGAAGTTATTTTGAAATTACCAGAATTTGAGGGTATTTTTTTTTTAATCGGGGCTAAAACAGCTTTCATGTGATTTTTTTTCCCACTTATATTCCTTACTTTTTCAAAAAGGCATTCAGGGTAGGTTCTGAGAATATGGTAGCAGCAGAAATTCTTCACCATTAGAAGCAAACCTCCCCCTGTCACACTCTTGAAATGTCCAACAAAAGATACGTCACCCACCTGGGTGAGTGGTAGAACTGGTAGTGGCATAAACAGGTTGATCTTATTGAGGCACTTTTTTTTTTTTTAATTAAATCTGTTTAAGAGTATTTTGTGCTCATAAAGTAAAGATAAGATGTAAAGCAAAAATATCAAATTCTATTTCAAATTCCAAAATACTACTGTTTACAATTGCTCTTTTATATTAATATTTTATTACTATTGTATATTAATTAGGTTTTTTGTTGTAAACCTTAATCTTATTTCAAACAAAATAAGTACATATAATCATTATTATTGTTATGCTCACAAATGTCATTAAAACACATAGTTAAAGTTTAAAAATAAAATTTGAAATATGATCTATAACGTAGTGTTTTGTTTCTGAACTGCAAGTTTATGTTTATGTAATATAGTGTGACATGTGACAAGGGGAGGGAGGGGGTATGTTAAAGTGATACTTTGTGACAAAGGGGGGGGGGGATCAAAAAAAATAAAAAAAAAAAAGTGACATTTTTGGACAGTCCCTTGAATGCATTTTGAGGCCCCCTTGTCTCGAGGTGGCCTCCTCCAACGCCTGTGTGGAAAACCGCAACTGGGTAAAACTGTTCTTAAAAATTGTATTTTAATTGAGAAATTTTTTGGCAGTACTGCTCATTTCTCAACTGATGAGCCGTCACTGGGATACACTTTATGTAAAAATTAATATTCTTAGCTTCTGCTCTCTGTACTCTTCCGCTTACCATGATTTAGTAAATCTGAAAAGTGACTGAATTATAATGAAACACTTACCACAAGTTTCATAGTCAGCTTTGCATATGCCAGACCAAATGCAATAATAAAAATAGATGGGCTAGAGTGAAAAAGTCCCGAGATGTAAGCCTTAACAGCAAAGAGGGTCAAAATAGAAACAGGAACAACAGGATTCCATATCTGTATGCCCTAAAATTGATTATTAAGAGTCAATTACCACATTATTAAAATAGCCACAGACACGACACCAAATTTAGTAAAAAAATTAAGATATTATAAAAATTACCATTTTTCTTGGAACTTTCACATATTCATCAAGAGAGGTTTTATTCCCAAGTACATATCCAATATTGGTGATTATTGTGCCACACATGCTCAGTAATGACACAAAGCCAATTATCAGTCTTAACTCTAAACCAAAGATCTAAACAGAAAATATCAAATTGTTAGTAATGGTCACAATACATACACAATTGCTTATTAAAAGGTTAGAAATGAATGTGTTCCATGTTATTAATTTCAAAATCATAAAAGTTTTTTTAAAAACATACTAAATTATAGAAACAATGTTCTGAACAGTGGTGGCTCACGTTATGTAATCTTGGGGATGCTGTCCTTCCTGTGCATCTTTAATCCTTCACTGCACAGTAATGCATATTTGAACCACTTTCATTTTTTTTGGATTTTTTAAATTAACTTTAAGTAGTTTTATATTTAATGAATAACTAATAACATCTTTTCTTCAAATGGCTAAGTATTTTAACAAATTAATTTTAATAAAAATTTTAAGCTCGAAATTTGTTTTTCAGTTTCGTTTTCTGCATTCCTTACTAAATTTTAAAAAATTAACATTAAAATGACAGTTTAATACAGAAATAAAATAATTTTATTAATTAACGAGAAAAATGTTATACTATAATTAATATAAAAAGAAGCCCAAGCAAATACTATTTATTAGCTTGTTTTATTTTCAGCAAAGGAACAAAAACATTAATCTTGATGCTTTACGACGATTAAAAAATTTTGTATCCATTGCAATAAAAACAGCAAGATATAATTGTACCCCGATTCATATTGTGTGCATCAGAAAATATTTTATTCTTTTTCTAATGTTAGAAAGCAGAGTTCAAGCTCTGATGTATGAGAAGAGGAGAAAAAAATGATTAATTTATTCTATTACATCCATCTAAAGGTGGACTGCGATAATTTAAATTGGGAATACACTTATCAATATTCTTAACTAAATCTTAATTTAGGATAATGAATCATGATCCTAAATAGAAAGGTACAGAATATTAGGGTTCACGAAAATTTTGAAAACATTTGTATTGCAAAAAATTTATATTATATACCTAGCTGTATGCCCGGCGTTGCTCGGGATTAAAATGTTTTCATGTCTAATATTTTTGATGTAAAAAACAACTTTTGTATAGAAAATTACCATACCCAAAATTCTTTTATTGCCTGAAATGTTTTTTAATTAAAATGTGAATATCAGTTGAACCAGGCAATTTGTAAAAACCGTCAATAACTAATTTTCTCCCTAAGTTATTAGCATTTATTGCATAGGTACTTCAAATTTTGTTCATAAATCTTGCAGTATAAGAAAGATTTTAACGGATGTTTTGAGACAATTACATAGTAAATTTTTCATTGAGAAAAAGCATTAGAATAAATATGAATAAAAAAAATATATAATTAGTCTTCATTCGAAATTCTTCCAATGTGATCTAGCAACAGTTGCTATGTAATCTTGTTCTCCACCAATAAAAAAAAGTGTTATAAATTGTAAATTTTATATACAATTTAATTTTTGAAAAATTATTAAAATGAGGGTCAATAGTTTTTGTGACATAATACATATTTTCGAAAAATATCACGGAAAATGCCAAAATTTCGATTAATTTCCAATTAACTGAAATTTTAATTAGATTTCCAGGGTTCCCACTCTTATTGAAGAAAAAAAAAAATTCAAGGACCTTTCATGGAAAATTCAAGGACCATAAAATTACATATTATAGAAATTGTACATAACTGAATTTTTCACTTGAAAAATTGTAAGACGTGTCTATACACTTGATATTTCAGTTGTTCTGATTTTACAGGAATCAAACTACAAATTAAAATAATATAAAATATAATAATAATAAAAATAAGTTATAAAAAAATTCCAAAAAAAAATGACCATGATTTTTTTTATATTTGATGTCAATAGGACAAGAGACAGTGTAGAAGCAATAATGAATAACAATAGAATCTTAACTGAAAACTTAATACATTGAGATAAATCAAAAATCGTATCTAATTTATCTTGAATATCCATAAGTCAATTTCAATTGAACACTAAAGAAATTTACAATTAATAACTATTTTATGCTTTTTGGAACAGATCTTTTATAAATCTTTATATTATAGCTTTTAAGATCAAGCCTTGCCATTTTAGTAATTCAATCACAATGCAACAATGATTCAAACAGAATAAAAACTAAATTTTTAAATCAAAATTAATTTTATTTTTGTCCTTCTAAAGAGACAACAATCAAAAGTAGCTATCAATACACGATTGATTAAAATTTTAAACAGTTGAAATAAATAAAAATAAGTCACTGATATTTAACCCTCACCTAGATATAAGTTTCAAGTCTAAGCAGTGAAATTAACTCTCCATACTGAAAGATCCGAAGTGTAATGTGCAACCAACCTATGGTTCGAGAACATCCCACTCTCTCTGTAAAATTTCCACCTTGGGGGAAAAGGATATTTCCTAAAACTGTTAGGGAAAGTCCAAACATAAATTCGCTGTAATCCTCAAAACTGGCCATTAGCATTTCAACCCCAAACCAATTTCTTTCAAATAAAACCCCTTAAGATTGTCAGCCCTCATTGCGGTTTTTGAGCGGGGGGCAGGGTGCTCAGAGTATCCTACAAATCAGAGGGTTAAAGCCCCCACTTACAAGAGAGTACTGTTTGTTTGAAAACTCCGAGGGATTCTGAAGGTCACGGACTACCCCTCTTGAACTATTTTACTCTGCAGAGGGTGATAAGCGGCGAGGAGAAACACGAGTGCATTCCCAGAGTATTTTCGGTGACCTTCATATTTCGCGTTGAGGAGAAAATGGGGTGCGGAGATTTAACGGCAGTCCCTTAAAAATTCAAGGACTTTCAAGGACCCAATTTCATCAAAAAATTTTCAAGGACCGTGGGAGCCCTGGATTTCAGGCTTTCAAAAGTTGATGGTTGACTCTCTTCTTATATAAAACATTTATAAAAATAAGCAAAAATTTAAGAAATAAAGGTAAATTAGTTCAAAGTCTAACCGTTGCCTAGCAATGAAGTAGCTGTAAATTTGTGTTATTTCAAAATCGTCTGCGCATAATTAACAATTATTATACTTTAGAAAATTAATAAAAATTGAAGGGAAAATGTCACAGATATAAAAGTGGTATTACTGAAAAGGTAAAACTTTGAACTTTAAGATGGTATAAAAATATTTTTTGTTGGACAATTTGCTCCGAAGGTACGGCGGAAAAACGGTTTCGGTTAATTTCTAATTAACTGACAGTTTAATTAACATTTGGACTTTGAAAAGTTCATAAGCGTCTTCCCCTTGTCTTGAATAATAAGTATGCAAAATTTGGTTGAAGACAGTCCATTGCTTTAGGAGGAGATGTGGAATATAGCCACATACCCACAATGACTTATTTATATTAAGATTTCATCAGCATTTATAACTAAAAATCATCAAAAAAGTCTTATTTTTGTAAGAAATTCCATTACTATAAAAAAAATTTCAATTAAATTTTTATTTATCATTAATTATCTTTCATTTCTTTTCAAAGTTTTAGAACGCGAAAAACTTTCCGCGCCAGAAAACGTTCAAGACTCCGTTTCTAATGTCACAGGAACTGTCGATTTTCACAGTACCTTTTCAGCTTAAAAATATGGTAGGGAAAGCCTATGCAGTGTCACTGCGCAGGCGGAATTCAGAGCTGGAAGTATCCACAGTTCCCATTTAAATTGGTACTTTCTCCTTTGCGCTTCTTCGGATAGTGAAAAAATAAGATAAGGAACTACGTTTTCTGAATATCGTAATCGTTTAATACAAAATTGCATTAGATTGTTGATAAATTTAAATATTAAATGCAAAATAAAAATAAATTGATTACATTTACACAATGGAAAAAGTTGGGGGTGCTGCAGTACCGCAGTCCCTACACATGAGCAGCTCCTGGTTCTAGATAAAAAAATCTGATAGTCAAAGCAAAAATCGTAAACGTGCCAAGTACTAATATAAATACTCAAAGAAAATTGGAATTTTAATCACAATCATAATATATACTTTAATTTTTATGAACATTTAAAAATTTTCTTTGAATTGATATTCATTGATGCTTAATTTCCTTATCCTATTGTTTTCTCTGGCTCTTGACCAAGAGATTTTTGATACAAGTAAAATTTTCTATATTTTAGTACACTAATAAAAGCACACATTAAGAAAAATTTTGTTTTTATCATTTTCTGCTTTTTAGTCTTTAATATATTATAATATTACACAATAATTCATTTTTATATTTATTATGGAATCTTGTAATCAATATTTCTCAATTTCACCATCAGATGGCGTTTCTCATACTGAATCAAAATTAAATGAAATTAATTGTTCAATTCATAACTAAGTTCTGAAAATAATATATGATCATCAGCAACACACAACTGTACAAAATTTCAGAACTCTAGTAGATCAGGAAGCAAGTGAGTAATCGGTTACAAAATTTCATCTTTACAAACATCAGACAAGTCGAGTGAAATAAAAATGTACAACAATTTAGTAACTTTTTAAAGAGTCATACTTTTTCACATTTAGATTTAATGACTTTCCACAATTGCATAACAAAACATTAATAGAAACTTATGAAAGAATAATCACTTTATTAACATGCATTTTTTAAATGATTTTTTTAGTAAAAATCTAAATATACATATAAAATTGCATTTGAAATGCAGAACTAAATGAGTTATGAAAGAGATTACTACTAAATAAAAAATTGTCAAAAGTCCTAACAGAAAAAAATTTCAATTCTTCAATAATATTATAATAATAATAAAAAAAATTCAATCTAAAATTTACACTTTCTTGAAGCTTTTAAGAAGGCTAAAAGCTGCAAGATGTTTTAAAAAAATATGTAATGACAGAAATAAAGTTAATTACCGTTGATCTCCAAAACTGTTGTCCATAATAAGCAGTCAATAAGTGGATCAACATGACTGAGAACTGAATTTCAGATACATCCACCCTAAACAGAAGAGGAGAATATATATATACATATATTTTAATGAAGGGAATCACGCAGCAGAGTTATATTAAAAATTTAAAAAATTCACCTTAAGAGTATTCAAAATCTTTCTGAATAACACTCTAGCATGAAGTTAGAAAATGAATTTTGTTTTTAATGGAGTATTGATGCTGATAATAAAGAGTACAGCATCCCCTGATAATCAAAATTAAATTTTAAACTAGGCTAGCCACTTTATTGAAACCAAAATAATAATAATAATACAAAAGTTTTTTTTTTAATTCATAAAGGAATTCTCGAATAAAAAAGTTCAATTTATCTTTATACATAAAAGGCAAATACCACGACTCGCTCATCGCGAAATCTCCCAAACCACTGGGACTAGAAACTTGGCAAGCGGTTGCTTCTTGGGGAGTAGGTGCTCACTAAGGATTTTTCGAAATTTTAATTAGAATTTAAATTATTTAAAAATTACCTTAAATTTTAACGTATTTCCGGAATAACTTCGGATCCTATTATCCCGAGAAAAAATTACATCATCTTAAAGATTAAAAAATTAGTTTTTCAATGACACCAATCTTATTTTTCTATGCAACATTTTGTTCAATATTAATTAATGTTTCAAAATGTTTTAAAACATGAATTATAACAATGCTTTTATTGTTGTAAATAAAATTCAAACCATCTCATTATTTCAGCAAATCTTTTATTCACAAGCTTTTGCACTTCTTACAGTTGTGAGAGTATAAGTTGTTTTCTTGGGAAATTAACTCCAAAGCAGAATTCACTTTAATATCCATTGCATTGCTGAAATATTTTATTGCACCTACTTCAAAGTAATATTTTCTTTAAAACATGGCGACAGATATTTCATTTCAGGTTTTTTTTGTGTTTGTATTCAAGCATTTAATCTCATGCCTTCCTGTCATTTTAAAATTATGAGGCATGAAAACGCTTTTAAATTTTTGTATATTGTATGATAGGTAAATTTTTATTCAAATTTTGGTTTCGCTTCAGTACACAGTTTTGCTGGTAGGGCTTTCGCGACCATATTCAGGGCTAATCATTCTATCGATGAGTGATAAATGAATTGAGTGACAGTTATTTGAAGTGCAATATTTAGGTTTCATTATCTGCGATACGTCATACAGAATTGTATAGCTGGCATTTTAAAATTTACGTCTTTATATATTTTACTATCTGCCAAATGCAGTAAAACAATCACTTTTTTATTCATCTTTCTTGAGTTGTCACGGATGAAACTGTGACAGGGAATGGTATAATTAATGTGAAATACAAAAATAGAAACTAACATAAATAGGCGAGTTGTTTTATAGAATTAAATTTTGATGCATAAAAAAATTCCTTTAATATGTAGTAAAGAATAGTCAAGAAATTCATATTGATGAAAAAAAATTTACTAAAAGTTAGTGAATAACTAAAAAATAATTCCCTTTTATTTATCCTTAATTAGTCTTTATATTCAGTTTTAAGGTACTTGCAATAATTTTTATCACCTGGTAAAGGGGCATGAGTAGAAAAACTCAAAAAGTCTGGATATAAATCAATTAGATTTAATTTCAGTTGTCAGTTCATAAACAGTTCCATCAAACAGAACTGAAATCATAAATGGTCTATCTTGCTGTGCTTTTAAAATGAAATAAAGGAATGCACATAATATACTATGCCTTTATACTTGAACATTAGGCATTTATGCTTTTATTAATCACAGACATCAGGCAATAAAATGCTTGCTTAGTTCCAAATATTTTTCTTCAGAAGCATTTTAACTCACCCAATCACAACAGAAATTTTGTCAGAATAAATGAAACAAAAATCCAAGAAAATTTTTTCCAACAGAACATTCAAAACTTACTTTCCAAAAATCATAACATGAGTCACATGATCTTGCCAGTGAGCACTGTAAAAAACCAGCATTGAAAGAATGAAGAATAAAAACATGAGTAATGGCAAAGAAATTAACTGGCAGGCAGAAGCTGTAGTCAAACACACAAACACTGCAAAAGAATACAGAATATTTTAACACAAGTATTTGCTACAGTTCAAAAATTACGAATGGACATCAAAATATAATTTTTTCAATTACTTAAAAACATTCATTAGCGAGCATAAATTCCAGAGTTCGATTTTTTTTTCTTCCCAATTTAGATAAAGCAAAATTTTTAAATGATTTGAATTTAATAATACTAAATTAATAAATACTAATAACTAAATAAGTACATACTCGTATTTATTATTATTATGCTCCAACTTTTTAACACTATAAAAAAATAAGATTACATCTCTAAATCTATATTTATGTACATTTCAACATGTATATGTGCACATGTTTGTACCAGCATTACTTTTGAATGGTTGGGGCAATTTTGATGAAACTTTGTACACATTGCACCCACCCCATCTACTTCTCGGTAGGATAAGGATAAATAATTTAAATAGATATATGACAAATGGGCCGATTGGCATGGAATTCGATTCTCATGTTTCAACCTGTCAAACTAAAAATAAATTCAGGTTAAGTCTGCTCTAACAAGCCCTTAAGGCTTGAAAGGACGTTTTCTTTTCAGAATAGCTGGAGCAATTTTTGTTGAAATCAACATTCATACTTCTACATTCAACTAAAACTATTGAAATGGTAATGGAACCCTAACTCACTCGTAATGGGTTGGGTGGGAATGAGTCATTAAAGGCAATGGATAAATTAACATGAAATTTTTTATCTTTAGAGCTCCAGAAAAGAAAGACGCTCAAAAATATGCCTCAGAATGCAAAAAAGATATGAACCACAGCTTACTGTATAATCAAGTGAAAGAAAATTTTTTATACTTTAATTGGAGCTTTTTTATTAGAATTTGAAAAATTATTTAGTGTCATTCCATTTTAATTGACATTTAGAACAAAAAAAGAAGCTGCTTTCACACTCAAACCATTATAATTTTGTAGTCTTTTGAATACCCATGAGATTAAATTATTCTTTTTGCTCATTAGCTAGATAAATCTAGCCAACACACAATAAAAGAAGAAAACCATCTACAGAGCAGTTGAGGACCAATTCCACTGGGAGGGTGAAATCGTAATGGATTAGTGGGATAACATCTGTACCACAAGTAAGGAAAATGTCAACAATGAAAGACCAACTTTTTATAAAGAACTACATATGTTAATTCATGTCCTAAACCATAGATAGAAGTTTTTTAAATAGCAGTTGAATTAGTCATCACAATATTAGCAACTAAGGTCAATATTTCAGTATAAGGTCAAAAGGGCAACTTGTTTAGATACAAACAAGATTAATATTTGTTAACCAGTAAAACAGATTTAGTTTCCCTCTGATGTAACAGATGGTATCTTAATATAATCAAGAGATATACCATCAGGACGATTACATCATATACTTTCCGATATAAAATGATTACAAGAATTATGCATCAAAATTAATTGGACTTATAATTACAAGGGATAACATACCAGTAGATATGGCATCACAACCATGATCGTAGACTTCTTCTATCTGCGTATCTTGAACTTTAATAGCTTGTTTTCCATCCAAAGCATCAAGAGTTTGATAAAGAAATACACCGACAGCACACAATACATATACCCATGAAGGAGCCTAAATTAAATTTCAGAAATACATTTTTAGAAATCTTTATTTTATAGGAAATTGATACAAGCACATAATTTCCAAATAATTTAATATAAAGCATATTCTTTCATTTATCCAAAAGACTAATATATATATATTACATCTTGTTTCTGTACGTCGGAACTAGATGAATGCACATCACATTATGCCAACTTTTCAGAGCAGTATAAAAACTGAAAAGAAGGATCTCTTTGCCTGTTAGGATTGATTCTGAGGTGCAAATTGATTAAAAACTAATTACATAGCATTACTTGAATGTATAACTTGTGGCAATATGATGCTGCCTAATCAATGATATTTTTAAAATTCTATGTCTGTATTCTAAATGTCAAACATGGTTTTACTCAGAAATAAGCATGTTTTGCCTGTAAATACGACTTAATAATATTATGGTGAGAATTTTTTAAAACTTCAGCTAAATTTAAGATTATACAAGCATCTTATTGAAACTAAAATAACACGTTCAAAACATTTAGAAAATATATATGAACTTTTTTTCTTAACTCTAGTATAAATTTTTTTCCTTTCAAAATCCCACTTTGGAATCACAGACAGTTGCCCAGGCCTCAGGTCACCTCTGAATACATTGTACAACAATAAAGTCCTCATGTGAAAAATTATTCACTTATGATCATTGAGCCCTCAAGGTATGGACGTATTTAACTAATAATTTGGAAATAAAAATTAGACTATGCACAATAAAAATTAGACTGTAATAAGTATATTTGTTTCAAAGTACAATAATAAAATGAAAATAAATTTCAAGATAACTTTTATTGAAAATTATTAGCAATATATTTACCTCAGATCTTGCATCTGGACTGTAGTATAAAAATGTTAAACAACAACCAAGATTAATAGCTAACCCAAGGCATGTCAGAACACAAGGTGCTATTCGCATAGGAACATATTTTGATAGTCGTATCCAGAATCTGAAATAAGTCCACAATTTTAAAAATGGGGAATAAAAAACAGTCTAAAACACTAACTGAAGATTTACTATATAATAGATACAATTTACAACACCCAATAATAAATAACTTGCAATGTTTTCACAATATTAGCACGCACTCTGAATTAATGAATTCTATGGATTGAAAAAAGAATGGCTCATCTAACTGAGAAGTAAATGAAATGTTAAAAGGTTGAAAAAATATTATCTACAGAAACTAATAATTAGCCTTTTTTCTTTCAATTTGCATTTTAAAAACAAATTCAGGGAAGGCACAAATTAGTTAGGCAATTTCAAACTAAATAATTTATGAAATATTAATTACAAAGTGTCAGTTCAATCAAAGAATAGTACTGTTCCTAAGTTTGCAGATAGATAGCCCCTACCTGCAAAATTAGGACACACTTCCGAGTTGCATCTAGTTTACAATCGTTCATCCTTCTTTCTGCATTCTTTTAATGTTGGAGATGTAAACCAGCACTAAAAAATTGAATTGCCATCTGCATTTTCATGAAATTTATAGCAATATGAAATGCAACAAAATTTCCCGAAGTGAATACTAGACGAGTGCTCCGAGAAAACATTATTTGTAGTGCACTTGGCTTGATTGACACAAACATGTGGCAAAAACCAGTTTACTAATGGGACATCTTGAGAGTAACAAAGAGCAGTCATATTGTACATTTGTGAAAAAGGTAAAATTTTATTTTATTGTCTTTATGTGTTATCATGTTTGGCTCTATAACTACATTAATAAGCCGAAAGACTAGATACAATGACTGTAACAAATAATGGTATGCTATCTTATTTATTCAAAACTTTAAGGTAATTAATTATCAGTCAAAAGCATTTAGCAATTAAGATAGCATTTAAGATAAAATGTAGAGAGAAAATCCTTGAATAATTTCCCCATGCTTTTTTTTTTGCAACAAACCAGAGATATAAACATATTAGATCATGATGAATGACATAGCATTCAAAATGTTATATAGATGTGTAAAATATTTTATAAATAAAAAATCGCAAACCTGTTTAAATTTCAGCTACTTTGCTGCAAGTTTAATCAGCATAACTTAATTTGTGAACAGTTATAAAAAATGTCCAATATAATTCACAAATTTTAAATCACTTTAAAACAATTCACAATCTAATATAAAATGACTCTGAATCTATTTGCTAATTAACACATTAGATCATGTTCAGAGTACTGTATGTTTTATACAGTAAAATCTATACTAAACAGAATCTAAAGGGACTAGAAAAATTTTCCATTTTAGACAGGGCTAAATAGAATACGGGGATTTCTGATGGGACTAAATATTTTTTCCGTTTAAGACACGATTCCGTTTCTTACAGAAACTGTTTTATACAGATTTTACTGTATTAAAAATTGCCAGTTTTTATCAATACATCAACAGTTTTTATTAGAAATGAAAAAGCAGGTTAGAACAAAATTTATCTTACTATAAGATATACTTTGCTCTATTCCTTCTGAATATTTCCACAGCAGCCATAAAACTGAGCTCTCCAAAATAAGGCTGCAAAATTTAAACTTTAAATATCAATAAAACAAGGATTAAAATTTTGAATAAAATACAAAATCATAAAATTATGATAAAGTCTTTATGAAATGATTTGAAATAAAAAAAAAAGATTTTTCTAGATTAAATACAAAGATTCCAATTTTATATTTCCTTTACCAAATATGAAATGTTATATTATGGCTAGTTGTTGAAGGAAAAAAAAAGATTAAATTTAACCAGCTGTTCTATAACTCTAGAGACCGACTAAATGCAATTTTTTTCTATGTTTAAAATTACAAATAGCATAAATTTCTTCAATGCAGAATATTAACTTATCCCAATTTCAGGGTTCCAAAACAATTAAAAAATTGTTTGAAATAAGCAACTTAGCATTCTATTTAATATCAGATATCATGATTGTATATAATGATATAACGATAAGGAAGCATTTTAAATAAATCTGAAAACCAGCAACACATAATGTTTTGGGCTAAAAGCAACAATTGTCTGAAGCCTCTGAACTAAATTACTACGAAGTTAACAGAAGCTAAGGAAATAAAAGATACTAAATGTTTTTCAACAAGTGAAGAATGATCCATTCTGAATTCAAAGTAACTTAAATTTCAGAATACATAAAAATAAAGCTGATATTAGTGTTTAGATCTCAAATTAAAGTTTTCTCGGCATCACACGGAAGTACAAGTTCTTAATGTATACAAAATAAATTGAACTAGTCAAGTCAATGACAATTGAAGGTGACAATACGAACAAAGATAGGAATGATTGAATATTATGGGCATAATGGGTCTTAATATACGTTTCTTTATCTCTTACGATTATAGGAAGAGTTATACAAATTCATTTTAAATATAGAGAAAATTGATAAATTGTTGATCAGAACAAAATTTTGTAAAAATATATCAATTATTTTTAATACATTAGAATCTTATTTAGAACTATTTGATTGCACACAATATACCCCAATTAAACAAACAATGTCAACTCGATACTCACAGAAAATAGTTTAATATTAGGTAAGATTTAAGGATACAGTACTGGTTGGCATAACAGGGATTCTATCTTTCATCAATCGTTACATGGGCAACATTATTAATTTGGCAAGTTACGGTTTGATAAAATTCAAGTTTGGCCAACATTTAGTGACAGTGATATGTTCTCAAGACTAACCAAATACTGATTTTAAACTAAAAGCACACATGTAAATCATGAAACATCTTAGGTGAGGAATCTCACATAAATAAAATTAAGTGAACTATATAGCCATCGATAAAAATATTACATAAATAGATTTTTTAAAAATAACATACTTTTGTAAAAAGAACAGTTCTAAAAATGAGCCAGCTGTAGCATTGTAAATGTATGGTTTTTTAGTTAAAACATCCATTTGTTCTGGTAACAATATCCATCCCGGATTGCTGACAGAATTCTTTGCTTCTTTAACATACATGTTTGTTTAGCTGCAAATATAAAAATACAGTCTTACTTCTCTGGGGAAAATAATAAGTCTCTTAAAAAGTAATTTAAATTTTGTAGCTTATATTCACAGGATATTACTATCAAAATTATCAAAATATAAAATCGTGAAGGACATACCTTGAAGAATGTAGAAAGGATATAAATTTTACAAAATTTGTTTTAAGTCTCACTTGCAGATGATGTAACTGTAATTAATGCTTACAAAGAATATTTATAAGAAGAAACATAGGTACTATCAAAAAAAGTTCATTAAGACTGTCAATACTAACCGATGCTTCATTAGCTTCATAAATTTATTCACAATATCAATCACTGAATCAATACATTTTAATATACAGATTATAATAAGAGTACTCACTTTTTTTTTTTTTTTATAAACTACTATCTATGAAAATCAAAATTCATAGATAGTAGTTACACAAATAACAGTTATACATCTATAATTTCAATTTTTTCAAAATCATATTTAAATATTAGTTATTAAAGATGTTGAATAAAATATGCCTGTCAAGTTTTCATCTCCAGACTCCAATATATCCAAGTCAGAAATGCATGAAAATGGGAAAGAGAATGTTTTGAACTTAATAGTAGAAACAAAGCATTTAAACAAATGAAGTGCTGGAGTACACTTTCACCAAGTTAATTCGATTAAGTGCACTGTAGAATA
This sequence comes from Araneus ventricosus, assembly GCA_013235015.1. Taxonomy (NCBI): domain Eukaryota; kingdom Metazoa; phylum Arthropoda; class Arachnida; order Araneae; family Araneidae; genus Araneus; species Araneus ventricosus. Next base: position 86,252 of record BGPR01000456.1, read on the forward strand.
ATAAAACAAAAATGCACCATATTATGATTAATTAACTTTAAAGTTGGGAGAAAAATTTATTAAAATACCAAAACATCTTACATATCAAAATTCAATTGTTCAACTATGGTGAAACAATTCGTACTTGATCCGCATCCATTTTTTAAAAATATTTTATCTTTAAATTTTTATCTGTATTCCATATGTTCATAGATTTATGTTTCCAAACGGAGTATTCAGTAATACTTTTAAATAAAATTTAATGAGAAACGAAAAAAAAAAAAAAAATCCTCAAGTAAAGCAAATCTTAACTTTTATTTTCAAAATAATATAGCATCTACATGATAAAGATTGTGTTTTCACTATTTAAATTGTGTAATAATCTATGAAAAACGAAACCAGTTGTGGCAGAATTTTGCGTTTAATAAAAGCTGCTACTGAATTAAGAATTTTAGCATCAGGGTAAAACTGGCTTCAATAAATCGGTGATGATTGGAGATCAATAAAGCGGCTACATAATCGATTAGAAAGAAGGAAAAAAAAAATAAAAACTGTTATTTCATACCGAAAATTTCATGCAAACAGCACCTCCCGGTCTACGAGATGTTAGAATTTTCCACAAAACAAAAATACTCCGCTCAACGAAATGAGAACTTGCACAATAAATAACACAATGAACGTGAAGAGCAAGGTAATGAAATGAATTCTTCAAAAGTTACTCTCTTAGTTACTCTCTCACAAGAAGTAAAAAATTTGTGAATCCAATGAAGTCTAATTCACAACTGAATCACCGGAGAGTACCTTCCGTCTTTTTCTCTGGCATGTGACGTAACGCTAGCGAATCACGAGCTCGATTGCGCATGTGCTGTGTTTTTCTTTTTCTTTTGTCAACCTTCAAACACAAGTTACTTATTAGGATTATCTTTTATTGCCGACAATATAATGATCCAATAAAAATGAATAAATAATTGTTAAAAAAAACTTGGGACTTGTTTTATGGAGCGAAAATACAATTCCTGTTATTATTTCTGTGTTCCTCTATTCATGTGACCTTTCAATTTCTTCTTATTTTGTATTGTGTATTGTTCATTGTAAAATTCACAAGACCACATGAACAGAAAGTTAATAATCTACTCAATTTTTATTTAACAAACTGTTTGGAATTTCGGAAGTAGATGATGGATTTCTGAAATCCAATTAAGCGTTCTGAAGAATGATTTTTACGCAAATATACGTATTTGCACTGCATACCGATATATTATTATTATTTATTTGAGTGTATGAATGACAATATGCGCACTACAGAAAAGAAACACAACTCGAAAAGCAATTCCATAACGAACTAAGAGCATATATCTGTTCCTGACGAAACCTCGGTATCCAGCAGTGGCGGCGATTGGGAATAATAAATAGAGGGGAGGGGGCAGGGGTGGCGCCAGAGGGGGAGGGGGCAGGGGCCCCTGTAGTTGAAGCTGTGCCCCCCCCCCGTCGGGAAAAATTTTGTACCCCGTCAGGGAAAATTTTTGCACGGGGTATTCAAATGAAAAATAAAGATCTGGCCAACATTTTCGATCAGTTTCATTACATTCGTTACTCCCGTACAGCAGGTCGTGCCTTCCTGTCGGGCAGACCGTGCCACCCGTCGGGCAAACTCTAGCGCCACTCCTGGAAGGGGGGAATTTAAAGACAAATAAAAGTAACGGGGAGAGTAGAAGAACGCCACTCTATATCCCCGTGCCAGATGCCATACGGCAACCGGACCGGTCGAATGGACATGGGATTGTAAAATGTAAAAATTCAGCTACAAAATGGTAAGTTTTTGATACGCTCTGAGCGAATAAGGACAGAGAACCTATTTGTTTCTATAACTGTTTTCCACGCAGTTATAATTTCACATACAAATTTTTGGAATGCTTTTTAACCTGCCTCGCTTAGTTTAGGTATATTAACGTCCCGTTTTGAAGCAACACGAGGGCTATTTTAGGATGGACCTCGTAATTTTGAACCACACTCAGATGACGAGGCCGACACCTGAGCTGGCACCCCCTCTCCAAACTTCCACGCCACACCAACGGGAGGACATTTGGTCACTATGTATGATTTAGAGTGCAACAGGCCCCATACACGGCGGATCTTCAGTGGAATCGGGTTTCAAATCTGGAACCCTCCGGCCCTAAAGCCGATACCTTACCACTAGGCCACCACGGCCTCATTAATCTGCCTGGCAATTTCACAAAATTTTTATGACCTCATCCCTCCCCCAGACACGAATCCTAGATTCGCCACTGATTTCCCCATTTTATTAGGAAGTACACCAGCGGAAGCATTCTCTCCTCGATTTTCTCGTACACTTCAATAATATGGCGCGTTTTGTGTTTAACTTCGTGGTATAATGAAAATAATCGGTGTACATTTTTGACTTCTTTCCATTGGGTCCAAAATTGGCTACATATTGACAATTTTGGTGTCAAGACCACATGCCCAATTTCACTGGTCTAGATCTTTGCGTTTTTGAGTTATCGCGCTCACATGCACACGGACGGACAGACTGACAGACTTTCCGTCAATAAAGATCCACAATTTTAGTGCTAAGACTGCATACCAAATTTCACCAGGCTAGTTCGTTGTGTTTTTGAGCTAGCCCGTCCACAGATAGACTTAATTCCAACTCCCTCAAAATGTTCTCTCCTCGACTTTCTGGTACACGTAGACAGTGGCGAAGAGGGAGAGCGGTCGCCCCCTGCTTTCTGCTGGAAAAATTAAATTTTGATTTCATTTTAGCTGTCTAAAACTAAAAACTATTAAAAAGCAAAATTGTCTGGGAAAGTTAGCTAAGTTTGTAGCTAAATTTTTAAATTTTGTTGTATAGCCCTATACTCCCGGGTACTTTTAGATGTTCATAAATTTTTTACCCCTTTAGCTGTTCAACCAAACGCCACCTCTGCATCTACACAATATGGCGCGTTTTGTGTAAAGCTTCCTAGCACGGTGAAAACAATCGAATATGTATTTGAAGCTCTCCCCTTTGGCCGAATGGGATCAAAATTTGACACAATTTTAATGTCTAGCTCATGTACCAAATTTCATTTATCTGTTATTTATCGCTTTCTCATACCCTGGAATAGACATATCGATATAATGCCAACCCTTTGACGCATTTCCTCCAAAATTTAATACACATCTATAATTTTGTGGAAAAATGTGCGCTAAATTTCACCCATCTTGTATGTTGAGTTTCTGAATGAGCGTATTGACATGCCTGTTGATGGACAGACAGACTTTCCTTCTACGGATGTCCTTCAAAATTTGATAAGATATCTACAATTTGGGTTTGAAGACCAGGCACCAAATTTCTAGCTTCCTTCTTGAGTTGTCGTATTCTGTGTGAGACAGAAAGACATTCAGTTTCATAACTAAAGCTGCAGATATGTGTCGAATTATAGACCAAATCCATCTTCCGGTTGACTGTTTCTCGGTATATCTATTCGTGTGTTGTGGATTATAACTCAAAAACGCATTGAGCTAAATGGATAAAATTTGGTACGGTATCTCGGCACCAAAATGGTGGATCTGTATTTCCCCCAAACAATCATAGGAAAGAAGTCCAAAATCCACACTCGATTACTACGAATCATAAAATGCGAACCAATTGTGCAACTATACGAGAAATGCTCAGTGGCGGGTTTTCGCACAGGCGCTAGCTGCGATCGCCTCGTGCCTCGAGACTGTAGAGGGCCTCAAAATCTATTCGACATACATCGCAATGCTAAGCCGACGGTGAATTTGCGACATTGAGTAGGTTGGACCTCAAAACAATTTTGCGCCTGTGACCTCATATTGTCAAAATCCGCCACTGGTAGTGCTTGCTATTTCATATATTTAATTTTTTAAACAATCCAACCTTTCTTTAAAAATTGAAGTCCCCCCCCACTCGTCATAAACTCGATAGGTTTGTTTATTTGCTTGACCCGTATTAGCCTTTGAGTTTGACGTGCTCGATCGAAAAATCAAATTTTGCGCCTTGAACTTCCAAACATAGAGATAGACCCATTTATGAAAACAAAACGCTTCATTATTTGATAATGTATGAAATACAGACGTCACAAAATTTGTTCTGGAATCGCGGAGGTTAAAAACCACTGATAAACTCAACAGATAGCCGCGACGTAACGTCTTGCCCTTTGATTTCGAGCGTTACGTAGTAGAATCTCGAAGAATTATGAAATTTTATCGATCGAAAGGAAGGTTTCATAGAACGTCACGACATTTGTTCATCGAATCATTGACACTAAGTTTACAGTTCCAAAGTATAAGGAGATTTTACGCAAGAAATACCATGGTTGTGTTTTCTTTTTGCTTTCCTCGCTCTCTTTTAAGCTGAATGAAATGATACATTTACAGACTTATTATCTCTACAAAAAACGCGATTTATCAGCACATAATCGAGATGATGTCAATAAGCCTAACAGAGAGATACAATGACAAGTAAATGTTGTGCTAAACTGATATTAAAAATCGTTTGCTAGTCGTTTCATTTTGTGTGTGGCATTTTCAGTTTTTATGAAAACATCGTGTATAGAAAACGTGTTTTTTGTTATTGGCGTTGCAAAATAACAAAAAAATCACATAAATAAATACAAGGCACTTATTGGTAATGGAATTCTCTAAAATAATGGCTCTGAATTTCAATTTTAATCAGGAATGACACGAAAAAGCAAAGAATATTCGCATAACTCCTAAGTTTTTCAGCTAGAAAGAATTCTATAAAAATTCAGCGGTGGGTAAAAGCTTTTTCCAATTTTCTGGACAAATAATAGTTCTTGAAAAATAAATCGAAGCATTTTATTTTGGGTAGTGGAGCTGTGATGGGTGACCCCTCCCCCTGGATCGACCTTATGGTGGAAACAGATGTTTTGCATTGAACGACACCGGTCACTTTCAGGTTTACCCCTCAGTTGACGGACTACTGCCATTCATTACAAGGCTATTGTGTTCAGTGCTGTGCTTTTATGTGTCTTCTTTCCTGCCTCTTGCACGGAATGTTGCAACATTCCTGAACAGGTGTTTTTTTTGTCCAGACAAGTGTGTTCCCGTGGGAACCCAATGAGCTGGATTCTTCACTGCCGATATATAAATTCGGAACTGAACATTATTAACAGAGAGATTCGGAACAGAGAGATTATTCTGAGAGCCAGACTGGTTGATTGACTCCGAAGTTTTTTTTTCCTCTTGCCAGTGAATCAGACGCCCTACCGTGCTTTTTCTTTGTATTATTAATTATTGTAACCAAGAAAATTTTCTCTTATATTTGTAAGTTTACTCTAGATGTAAATATCAGAATAAATTTAATTAGCCATTTAACTTAGCTGTGAATGTCTCACTAAAACTTAGCTGCAAGACGTTACAGAGCTCATTGACGAATATAGGGCGGTTCGCTAACCTCATGCACATACTTCTGAGAGAGCTAAGTTACTCAAAGACGAATCGGGATCAGATAGGAATGCAGGGTCGGAAACACAATCGTAACGAGTTAGAATGGGCTGTTAGGGAATCAGTGAAACGTCCGAGCAGAGAAAAGGTCACTTATCGACCGCAGAGAACTAAGATGGACCTGCAGAGAAGTAAGATGGAAGGTTTTACAAATGCGGATTTCAGCCGATCATTCACGATCACTACACGCCAAGCAAATGGCTTGATGACACTTCAAACTACTTCATTTTTCAGATCATCCATTTAGGCCGGTCATTCAAAGGCAATCCACTCCATGCAAATCCGTCCACTTCCAGTAACTCCGATCCCCTACACCGCCTTCACCAAGAAAATCGGTGAATTTCTCGCTTAAGTGTACAGTTTCCTGCACGAGAGAGCCATGAATCCCAATCCCCCCATTAACTACTTTCCTCAATGGGTACGCAGGGCCCATTCCAAATGGCGTGGAGTGATGGAAATTGTGACGAGATGAAATCTTTCGCTCCGCGTTGTAAGGAATTGGACTTTATAGTTGCTGTTGCCTGTGGTAGATGGCGCGGTACGATACTGTTCCGTAAAAAGTTCAGTTGGCGGTCGTTCGTCAGCATGGCTGGTTGTGTTTGAGAATGAAGTGTCTGATAGGAGTTTTGTGTGGCCATGACTCGAAATAATAAGAATTGTAATGTATAATTTTCTTATCTTTTATATTAAATGTATTTGTGTGTTTGTCTATTTATGTCGTGCTAGTCCTGTGTGTCATTAATAAACTAAATTAAAAAAGAAATATTGCCTAGTTTCCCGGCTGCATTTTTATATGACATGACAACGTCAGTCGATTCTGATCGATTTCCACATTGTCGTGGAGTGGTAAGATTTGCACGCCGTGGAATGCTTGTGAATGACCGGCTTTTGCAGATAATGCATGTAGCGCATGAAGTTGCTGATTGTAATGGACGAGCCACTATACATCTTTATCGAAAGCGCAACCCTATGAGGAGTATTCCGAACAGTGGCATAGACACCCCGGGCGACGAAAGGGGTGACAAAATGAGACATGCAGGAGAACATTTTAATAACTAAGAAGAACAGCGGCACTAGCTCAATCATTGTGTACATAAAAAAGAAATACTAATGCAATTAATTCGCATTTTTCGCCTTTTGTCGATAAATTGCCGATATGTGAAAGAAAGACTGGTGGTGGACGCACGATTTCGCAGCCTTTCTCCAGAGAATGAAAGCGTGAAACGACGAATTACATTTCTAATGTAATGTTTTTTCCCCCGGGAGTTTATTATTTTTATTTTCAACTTTATGTCCCCTATCCAACTTGTAATGGAAGGACGACATGTTGTAAGTTCGCCCCGGTCGGCAAAAGTTGTAGCTACGCCACTGATTCCGAACCACCATACGTCTGCATGATTGTATCAACGATTAAGTGATTGCGTGACAATGACATTTTGTCTCGCCCTCCTCCCTATGGATGGCGCTGCAAGGATCTTTGACTTTCCGGAGAAGAACGAGAGACTGCCTTTTTTCCCTCTCACAGGGACGGATAAAACTCGACATGCGTAGAGAGTTGAATATTGTAACTTAAATGTAATGTAAGCTTAGTTAATCTAGAATAATTCTATGTGGTAGATGTGTGAACAATAAATTTACTTTAATTCAACTATGGCCAACTTTATTTTAACCGCCGATTTCACTTCCTAGCCGAATAATGGCGGCTAAAAATGTTTTTAGATACTTTTAGCTCGGATACACTGCATTAATGGGAATATACTCAATGCTCAATTTCTCCATGTGAAAAAAAAAATTATTACTATGAAGGGCAACAAAAATGAAAATAGCTTGAAAAAGCATAAACAATTCTGTAAAACAAATAAAAAAAACAAAATATGAACAATTAAATGGTAATTAAGGCGACTTATGAAATGAAGAAATTGTATTTCCCGAGTCAGAGGGAATTCAAGAAAGTAATTTCTAATAACTTGAAATCTTGAAGAGATCTCAAATTAAATCTCCAAAAGATTTCAAGACTTATTCCTAGATTTCGAAATAAGAGCAAAAATAAAGTCTGTGGAACAAGGTTTAATCTTTAAAGTTTTCTGGAACTTTCGCAGCTCTCATTTTCTGCTTATTTCTTCGTCTTTTGATTGCTTTTGGCGACTTTGAAAGCCGTTTTTTGGAAATGGAAAGACGTTGCAAGTGCCATTTTCAAATTTAACCATTTTAAAGTTCCTATTTTATTGCTTAGTAGTATAAAACAGTTTCCTAGAATGAAATTTTAATCTTAGCTCGAAAAATCGCTCATTCATTATTATGTTTTAATTTCTTCCTTGTGATTGCGACACTAGGAATAATTATATCTAAAATGCTATAATTCTTCTAGATCCCAGAAATTAATTATTTCCAAAAAAGTCATTATTGGAGCTAAGTCTGTCAGTCTGTCAACACAATAACTGAAAACTACAACACGTTAAACGGATGAAATTCGGTCCGGGGTCTTCGCACCAAAAATTGTAGATTTTTTATCAAATTATGAACGAAATTCCTAAACGGAAAGTCTGTCTGTCTACTTGTCCGTGTGCATGTGAACATGATAACTCAAAAATGCTACTAGCTTGATAAATGAAATTTGGTACAGGGTTTTATTGCTGGAATTATTGATCTGTATCAATTTTGGATCAAATCCGTCAACGGGTTGACAATCTATCTGTCTGCCTATTAGAGCGCATGTGAATGCGGTAACTCAAAGACGCAACAAGCTAGACGAGTGAATTTTGGTACATATATCTAAACCAAAACTGTTGACCTGCGTCAAATTTTGAGCCAAATACGCCCTCTGGTCGACTAAATTCAATGTTCTTTCATGTGTAATGCAAACGCGACAATTCAAAACCGCAACTAGCTAGAAAAATGAAATTTAATATTTGGTCTTGCCATCAAAATTGTAAACCTGCATCAAATTTATTTTCCCAATCGGTCAACGAGAAGAAGCAGGTTCTCTGAATGAGTATTGGATTCTCTTCCCTACCCAACGAAGCTATATACAAATGCACCGTATTTTGCAAGTATACTAGAAAGTGGAGGTGGGAATTCCCTTGTTGGTTACTGATGGTGATAGTAAACTTGGAAATGAGCAATTTAGCAAAAAAATATTTTTAAACCGTTTTTTCCTAAGATTTGTTTAACAGCAATCTCCGGGCTTTAATAATTATATTAATAACGAATAAGAACGGACTCTGACTTCTGCAGAGTTTCTCCATGCACACTCAATGATTTTGAGCTCATTTACGAACTATACTGAACTTTCGTAGAAAACAATTAGAAGCACTACTGGGAAAATAAATTTACTTTATATTTTAGTAATTAAATCTTAAAACATTATTTAAAAATCGATTAAACAATTTCATGTAACAAAAAATTGTAAAGCATTTTTCTCCATACTTAACAAGTGACAAAGTTTGAAGTTAACAAGTTTTCTCCATACGAAACTGACGAAATTCTATATAAGGAACAGGAAAACAAAGCAAGCAATAGACAAATTCACAATATACATGAGAAATAAAAGAATGTTCCTGACATTTCGATATTGTTTTAAAATTTACGAATGTTTGAAGAACGTTTAAAAGGTAATGCTTTATATGTTTTAAAAATAAGTTTAGTTAAAAGAAAATGAAACGCTATTTACAAACCGTTTTCTGATGTTAGCCCACTAACGATGTTATGCAGCTTCTACTTCTGGTATCCTTCCGAAGTACTAACTGAAGTCAAGAGAAGACACTGCAAACTGTCACAAGGTGACTTTTACTCGTACACTAGTACTGAAGTAATCCTGGATTCATGATGGTAGTATTAGACTGTGCGTGTGCAGCTGCAATTTTTACACCCCTCGTGTATTAATTCCCAGAGATGAAACGGAAAGCATAAAAACTTACGATTTTATCGAAATATATTGCGGCTTCAGATCGCACATTTTCTCTGAATAAGCTTAGGATAATGAACAGCTGCTACACCTGATAGAAAAGATGGAGTCGGAATTTGGAAATACTTTTGCTGGCCAACTGCATTGCTTTAGCTTTATCCCCATTGAACCAAGCAATCGTGATATCATTATTTTTCATTGGTATTTTAAGAGCTTTGAATAATGAATGTGTACTCAGTTGGGGCTCGCCCATAAGGGCTGCAGCGCCGCCAGTAATTTAAAAATTTATTATTTTCTTTTCTAGTAGCGTTGGATTTCGAGCTTGACGTTTTAGACCTCCCCGAGTCAAAAGAAAAAAAGGGGGGAAAAAAAAAAAAACGTCGGCAAGCCGGAAGGCAAAGGTAGATAGATTCCTTTTGTCTTGAGATATCAGGAGAAGAACATTTCGTCCTCTTTTTTCACTAGGTTAGGTTAGGTTAGGCTATATTAACGTCCCGTTTTGAAGCAACACGAAGGCTATTTAGGGACGGACCTCGTAATTTTGAACCGCGGTCAGATGACGAGGCTTTTTTTCACTAGGATTAGAACGACAAGAATAAAAGAGGGTGGAAGAGACTGCAAATGACGAGAGCTTTCCAACCAGGGGTAACACGCATAGGTTGAGAGGTGCTTTGAGTTAGAGGGAAGGGTGGAAATCACTTTTCAGGTCATAACTTCTAAGCAACTGCAGCTATCAAAAAAGTTTAAATACAAAAATTGTCCCTCACGATAAGGAAATGATTTGTCTAATTTGAATTTTCTTTCTATTTTCATTTGTAAAGGAATTATGGGAAAATGAAAATTTCAACCCCACCATTTCCACCCCTTTTGAGCTGGATAGCCCATCTACGAACTCGGCCGAGATTTTCACTGTCCTTACAACAGAGCCCAGGCCGGTTAAAATCAATTCAAAATTACTCCATAAACTTTTGAACGAAGGGTGGTGTTTTGGGTTCTAGGGGTCATGATCGGAAAAGATCTGCAGAAATTTTCTGGAAGTCGCGTCATGAGAACCACTGCAATATGTAAACTTCCTATAAGGAATCTACCAAAAAGAAAGTAAATATTTCTGTCTGCATGTGAATGTGATAACTAAAAAACACAACAAACTAGAATGTTGAAATTTGGCGTATGGTCCTTATACCAAAATTCTGTCTTTCTATGTGCATCTGAACATGATAGCTCAATAAAAAGAGAAGGGCTAAATGGATGAAATTTGGCAGATGTTTAAACTGCCGGAATCATAGATCTGCACCAAATTTTAAATCCAATCCATCAGCTGTCTGTCTGCTTGAACATCCATGTCTATGCGAATGCAATAATTCGAAACCACAACAAGCTGGAGCAATTAAATTTGATTTTGGTCTTGACATTAATGTGTTAGCAGACGTGCATCAAATTGTGAACCAAATCAGAGAACGAGTTGGCTGTCTTTTGTTCTGTCTGTTCATGCGTATGTGAACTCGATAAATAAAAAAACACAGCAGGTAGATAAATGAAATTTGGTAAGCGGTCTTTATACCAAAATTGTAAACCTGTATCACATTTGGAGCCAATAGGTCAATGAAAAGAGATTCAGAGTGCATACTCGTTTCTTTTCACTATATTTCAAAGCGAAACACTAAACGCGACATGCTGTGTAAATATTTAAGAAAGACGAGAGGGAACTGTGGTGCAATGAGAACTGTAGAGTCCGATCTACTACTTCGAACTCTAACATGATACAGTTCTCTCTGCGCCACAACAGTCCCCCACGGGGGAGACTATATGTATCACGTCCTGTATCAGGTACTATATGTATACTAACTGTATCACGTCCGGGTCACCACTTTATGGCCGTGGATGAATGAAGAAGTTTCCCGACTCCAATTAGTATTATATCCTCCGACCATAAACATATTCCAAAACGTTAAACTCTAACGCTTTGCTAAAATAAAAGATAACGCAACGAAAGAAACTATAAGAAAGGTTTTAAGCAATTTATTTCACAAAACACAACAATATATATCAATGGCAAAAGACTGTTGCTATATCATAGAACATAACTAAAACAGAACAGAACAACCAAAAATGCAAATTACAAAAGGCTCCAGCACAAAATTACAATAGAAGTTCGACGATTTTAATCAGGTTTGAAGTAGTAGATCCGACTTTTAACATGATACAGTTCTCACGCGCCACAAGACATTTCCGATGGTCTCGTTTGTTATTATAAATCGATATATTTTCATTTGAGAAGATGAAATGTGGCATGTAATAGTATTTGGACCAGAGCCGAGTCGAGCCCCGGAGCAAAGTACTGGCATAAGAATCTGCCATACGTGCATGCGGGTCCCCTTAAGCATTGTGACTGTGGTGACTAATCAGCCGTCTTTCTTCTGGTTGCCTGATCACTAACTTTGTTTATTTGCGTCGTCTGTCTTGTGTTGTTTACGTGTAAATAGATACATTTTTCTAAAATCTGGTGTCATCATTCCAAGAGACAGAAACATCACAAACTCATACCGGACCCCATATGTCATGGATAAAACTAAATACTCTTGAAAATAAGAAAAATAACTTTTCCTTATCTCGGAAAGGCGACCCCTCCTTGGACACAGACCCCATAGAATTAATCCCTTCTGCCCCCTCTCTCGGCGAACTTGATTCACACTAGAGATGATTTATTTAAAGAAAATGCACACTGCAGATAAAACTCTAATTACGGAGAGCATGAGACAAAAAGAACAAAAGAGGTAAGTAACTAACCCTAAAAACATTACAAATCGTAATAGAAAATTAAAAGCTGACTGTAAATTATTAAAACATCAAAAAACATATTAAAAAGTAAAATTTGTAAAAACCTTAAAAACATTTAAAAAACGTATAAAAATATAATAATTGGATGCAGTAGTATATAAAAACATTAAAAATCGGTACAAAATTTAAAAATTGAATGCACAGGCAATTGAAAATTACTTGCGAGTCGAACTGTTCGCGAACCACTCTCGAGCAACTGGTTTGCAGGTGTGGGAGGGTTTTTGGTTTGCCAAGAGCGGTTCGCGTGTTATGTATTAAACCCGCGTTTGGCAAGGGTTTACTGTTGTGAACCTGTAATTTTGCTTCCCAGCCATGTCAGTCCTATGGTTTGAAAGAGACATTCACAGAGGTTTTATTGCAATTCGGGGGTGTCAACCAATGGCCCCTCAACCTTGGCGACAAAATGAAGGCTTTCAAAAATGCTAGAATTTTCGTCTTATCTCTATTAGGAGCGAAAGCATACAAAATGTACTAGGTGATTCTATGTAACGTCACATTCTCCCAGAAAATGTATAAATACGGAGAGTTCATCGAGTGAATGAATCTCTGGAGTGTTGTTCGCATTGCGAGTTGGTCAGCTGTTAGATGCTGAGCGCTATTGTGTTCGTGCTATTTCTGTTATTATTAGTGATTTGCTTCTTGTTGGTGTTGCTAGTTAATGCAGTTGCTGTTTTTCCTGTTACTTGTGCTTCGTATTTTCGGAATATTCGGGAATAAAGCGTCATTCTCCATTATCCTGCTTATTGGACAGTTTTCACTGTACACACAACGGGCGATTTTGGTAACATTATTGTATTGAAACTAAAATAAGAAAAGATGCATTCTGTTTACTCAGAATTAAGACATCACCCCTAAAAATAAATAAATGCATTTAAGTAAAATTAAAACAATTTTACATTAATTATTCCAGATTCCCAGACTCAATAGAAAGGAATAAAATTCAGCAAATATCATTGTTGTAAAAATCAATCATTGATCTGAGATTAATGAAAAATCATTGATATTGATTGCGAATAAAGCTGATATAGAAATTTGGATTAGCGACCAGATTTTTCGAAATTCAACCAAAGATATTGGCTAGGATGAGGTACAAGGGATATTGGACACAAAAAAAGGAAAAGAAAATGAAAATTAAGAAGTAATGAAAAAGTTAACTAGAGTAGAACCTCGAGAATCCGAGCATCTTTTTTTTTAATTTTCTGAAAAATTGTTATTAAAAAATGAAGGAAAATAACAATTATGGATCAGAAACAAAGCGAATGTTTATTCCTATCTTAAAAGAAACATTTGGATTGGAGTTTAAGAATGAATACAGTAGCTTAATTAGTCGAAACAAAATCGGTCATCTTCTTCTGACTTAATGAACTAAACCTGCTCGACGATGTGAATCGCAGCTAGCTCTTTCCGTACTCTTTCACACGTTACCCGAAGTCAATACTCTACTACATTATACCAAGAATATTTTACCGGATTTTCCGGATAATCCGAATTTCCCGGAATCCAAACAGAGGTCAGCCCCAATTAGTTCGAGTTCCCGATTTTCTACTGTATTTGAGAATATAGGAGGAGATAAAGAATGTCTAATAATATATTTTGCTATTATTTTAACTATTTTTCCTTCAGGCGGCTGATTTATGCACATTGGTCATATTAAGGTGACCATATTATTCTATGTACAGTGAAAATTCGGATGGATAATTCTTCAAGAGCCAACTTTTATAAAAATTAAATTTGGTTAATGTTTTTTTTTAACATCTTCCTCTTCTTTCTAATCCTTCTGATCTGAATCAGATCAGATCCATGAGGTCGTTCGCCCTCATCACCTCCAAAACGAAATCCGGTCGTTTAAGCAGGTCATCATACACCAAGGCAACACAGTCAAGTAGATGTTGCGGAGTGGCTTCAACCATGTTGTACTTTGTGCAGATATTGAACTTCTTATCACCACGAGAGAATCTGAGGGTTTTTAAGTGTCCGGATGATACGCGAGCCAAAGCTGTATTGTCTTTCCTATCCCCCTTAAAACGTATAGCAGCACCCGGGCCTTCACAACGATACCATGAATGAGCTGGTGGATGCCTCCAAGAAATGTTAACAAGGGCCTTTCTTCTTGAGTATAACTCAAAATAGGTCAAGGGTTCTACATGGGCCTGAGGCATGGTAGTACCTTCTTTAACAAGACTATCAGCAATATCGTTATATTTTAAATTTACATGTGATGGTGTACATTGTAGATGAAGAACACAAGTATTGCATAGGGTTTTTTTAAACATAAACTACTTATTGAAAATTAAGGAGCGGAACAATCCAGGGCATTTAATTCAAATACAGGATAATTTTTCAATCCTACGCAAAGAATCGAAACTCGGAACTCTCCTGGGTAATCCGGGACGTTTGGTCACTTCAAACATTTAGCAAAAATTGGGAATTTAAAATAAACTTTTTAGTTTCTTTAATTTAAATTTCTTGTGAGGGGGTACTGATACATTATGTATGTACTTGTACATTTCGGCTTTTTAATCATTACATTTTAAAACAGTTTAATTTTGAGCACTTTTAATCATTATATTTCTATTTTTACGAATAATTACTATTGTATTGTTTAATTTTTATAATTAGTTTTAATTAATCTTTGTTAATACTTAAGATGCTTTGAATTCAGCAACTTTACTTTTATATCTTAATTACGCATACATAAATATTATAGAAATTTGTTAAGAATTCCTTTAGTTCAGTTATTAACGTCCCGTTCTGAAGCAACACGAGAGCTATTTTTTGGGACGAACCTCGTAATTTCGAACCGCGGTCAGATGAAAAGGATGACACTTGAGCCGACACCCCCTTTCTAAACTTCCGCACCACACCAAGCGGGAAGGATTCGTTGCATGAAAGGAAATGTAATTGTCTCTTTCTAAGCAAAATTGCTTTGTGTATTACTATTGAATATATAACTATTATTTTTTAACAAACTTAATGAATCATAAAGCTAAAAAAATAGAGTTAATTTAGTACAAATTATTAAGATGTGATAACGAACGGATGATAAAAATATGATAGCTGATAGAAATCGCGAAAACTACATTTCGCGATTTCCTTTCAGCACGGAGCCTCTGGCACGCGCCTTGCATTGAATCTTCTCCTGTAAGCACGTACATTGCAAAATGATATTCTCTGACACGCGATTGAGATGTCTTCTTATTTCATCATTTGTGAAATGATGTTTTCAAAGTTAAGGGCAATTGAGAATACAACTGATTCAACATTCTTCATATATGTACGTGAATGTAGGATTAAGTGGAAATGGTTACTCAAGAGGTCAGTTCGAAAAGCTAGCATAAATCTCGAACAAAACTTCACGTGCATTCGAATGGTGTGTCGATTATCGAAACCGAAAGAAAATACTAATGTTAGCAGATGTTACGGATTAGCCGTTACAATCATGATATTTTGAAAAATATCTTCGACTGACCGGGATTTAAGTTATAAGTAAATAATTCATATGAAAAAAAAAGATTAGCGATAATTAAATTAAAAAATAGCGTCTAAACAATTCTTCTCAACTTCTGCTATGCATACAGTATGCTGCGTCTAATATAATTAGTGTGGATGACTCTGTCGTGTGTGGGCAATAATAAATTAAACCTTCTTTAATGAGAACGATTCATTTACAGTGTCAAAACAAAAATTACATTTTTACTTTCTCGCATACGAAGAGAAAGTATTGTAATCGTCACAAAATTCGAACTCGAGATTTTGATGAATCTCCACGTTTTAGACCTCCCTGAGTCCGAAAAACACAATTTTGGGATTATGTCTGTCTGTGAACACGATAACTCGAAAACTATTAGAGATAACGGGATGAAATTTGGTATGTAGTCCTTAATCATAATTTGTAGGTTTCTGTCAAATTTTGGACAAAATCCGTCAGCAGGAAGTCTGTCTGTCTGTATGTCCGCGGTCATGCGAACGCTAT
Organism: Araneus ventricosus; assembly: GCA_013235015.1. Taxonomy (NCBI): domain Eukaryota; kingdom Metazoa; phylum Arthropoda; class Arachnida; order Araneae; family Araneidae; genus Araneus; species Araneus ventricosus. The sequence goes on from BGPR01000456.1 coordinate 102,436, forward strand.
AATTCAAAAACTTGAATAGCTACATGGATTAAATTTCGTACACAGTTTTATCGTCATGAATGTAGGTCCGTATAAAATTTTGGGCCAAATCCGTCAAACAATTGACTGTCTGTCGGTCTGTATAAGCGCATCTCCAACGAGTCCCTTATCTCCACACGCATGCGTATTGGACGAAATCTTCTGTACACGATTTTTATTGACTCCTGCTTGGCGCTTTTTTTCATCCGATTCTCCATGCGCATGCGTACTTGGTAGCAATCTGTGCACGCGGAAGGATTGTCCTTGAGCCAAGAAAGAGTAGAAATCGGTATGCATTTAATCGGAACGCATCTCTTCGAATTTGATTTTTTACCTAAATATTTTCTGATAGTCATTGGATCCTGGGTTACAATAGGTTCGAATTTTTTTATCCACGCGGGGGGAAGGGAAACAGCACCTTTTTCTAGAAGTATACGAGAAAGTTTAGGGGAGACCACTCTTTTAACTGACCTCGAATGATTTCGTTCGCAAGAGATATCTCGTTCACAACAGTTGATTTGTTGATTCTCTGAAAATCAATCTGATGAAGAAGAAGTAACATAATAATAATAATAATAAAACATACTTTATTGTTTCTTCCCCTCCAATTATCTTTTTGGAATTTTTAATTGTTCTTATCTTTCATTATTTCGCATTCGCCTTCACAGTGATATCTTTTCCTACCAAACATGGTCATTTTTACCAGATGATTCTTTTCTTTTGTTTATGATATAAATTATCAAAATGCACTGCAAAAGAGTCTGTTTTGCTTCTTTTTTATTGAAATTCTGCTTTCAGCACTATCGTTCATAATGTATTAAAATTAAATTTGAATAAAAAATTGAAAAAATGGCTCCTCCACATTCCCACCCTCCAAAGTATGCCTGTACCAAATTTGGTAGCTCTAGGTTCAACGGTCTGTTCTGTAGGGCACAGGAGTGGCGTTAGAGTTTGCCCGACAGGGAGGCACGACCTGCTGTACGAGGGGACGAATGTAATACACATACATGCATAACTGACCGACTCACCCAAAGGGTTTAGAGTCAGCAAGGATCGACGGGGAGGAGCCAGACCAGTCATGGAAGAAAAAAGTTACAATATTTGGAAGGTATGGATTGCAGAGCTACGTGCAAATAGAAAAAAAACACAAATACAAACAAAAACACACAGAAATACAGACAAAAACAGACACAAACACATACAACACAAAAAAAAGCACCAACGGTGCTACAAAACAAAACCAACGTTGTAAAACACAAGAGACAAAAAAGGATAATAATAATAATAAAAAATAGAAACTCAATCAAGGGATTACTTACATAACAATATATATATATAAATATATATACTTTGAGTGCAGTAAATTAATGAAATTGGTCTCAAATTTTCGCCTAATCTTTATTTATCAACCAGTTGAATCCCCGCGCAAAAATTTTTCCGATGTGGGGGGGGGGGGTCTTCCCACTGGCGCCACCCCTGGTAGAGCGCCAACAGACACACACAGACATCATCTCTATTAGTATTAGAGATAACGACTTCACAGAGTTTTTATGACGATAAAATATATTGATACAAAAATTGTCCTGTGAGTGTCCGGCGAAAGAAGTCTAACTAGCTGGATAATGGAAAATAACGCTTTATTCCTCGAATATTTCAAAAAAAAAAAAAAAAAACCCACGGAGCACAGGTAACAAAAAGTACAGCACTTGCACAAATCAGCAACGCAAGCAGACAGTAAATCACCAATGGGGAACTTCAGCATTTTTTAAAAACTCTTGAAAGCAATCTGTATTTACAGAAAAATCATTATAATTTCAAATATGTAAGTGAAATTTTACATAAAAATTTATTTATTTAAATATTGAGGGTGAAAGATGCACTGAAATAGCTTAAATGATGATGTAATCCGAAACACATTCTCATTGGCCGAGTAGATTTTGACGTCACGTATGCCTTCCTTCGCATACTTCTCTTTCGCTACTTTTGTGCCATGTTTTGATTCCAGGAGTTTGTACTAGCTAACATTTTAGATCTGAAGTTTTGCGCTTTTCTACTATTCAACGTTTAATTTCATAATAGATATTGGTTTTGTACATCGGATAATCTGCTAAGGATTGATTCTACAATGATGGCAAAGAAACTGGACACAGAACGCCGGTTCGTAAATTATCTCATAAGAAAAGCTGTTCGTACCTTCCCTTGAATGCATTCAGTAACCGGAACAAAGCTCTATACTATACCACAATAGACTTCGCCTTAGGAAAAACGGGTAGATTTAGACAGCGATAAATTGAAGAGGGAACTTCGCGCGTAACAAGGAGACGCCGCGATTTCTGCCGCACAAGAAAGAATGAAAAGCTAAGAACCTGATTTTGCATGATCTGTGAAATTTTGTATATCTACAAAAAAAAAAAAAAAACTACCAAATCAAAACAAAACAAAACAACAACAAAAAAAGTCAGGAATATACTTATGTCAAAAGTTCCGCTCAAAATAAATTCAGGTACGACATTTTTTTTAAATACACGTGTGCCTTTGAAAAATTAATTTTATTTTATATAGTTTTATTTTACTCTGCTATGAAGAATATAAATTATTTCCTTCGTACAAGTATTAATTTTAAGATATTAGTTAATAGTAATTAATATAAAAAATTCGCTAAAAATAACTTATATAAAGAAACCTATATAAATTTATAATAATATTCAAACACGACGGAATGCGACTAATCTAAGAATTTAAGGGCTACCTTATGCAAATCGATAAATCCTAGATGTGGGGTGCGATAAATTTATCTAACTTTTTTAATTGTAATAATTGATAAGTAAATTGACTTTTTGAAGACTGATTTTGAATATATTCATTGAATCTAAATGATTTATTTTGCATAAAAAATTCTGTGAGTTATTTTCGTGCACTACAAATGAAAACGATTTTCATCATAAAAAAAATCACGAATTTAAACTTATATTTAAGATATTTTAATTAATTTTGAATGGTACTGTAATTTTAAAAAATATATATGTAAGAAACATTTGAATATCTATGGAAATAAAATAAGCAGTAAAATAATAAGAGCAAGTTTTTTTTTTTTAAATCTTAAAGAAGTTGGGACAGCCTTTCTGCCACCGTCCTTCAAAGGGTTAAAATATAAATTCCATGTAATCAAATAGAAGGAAAATAAATAATTAAATTTAACTATTTGTTTCAAAAATTGATAATTAAAATCTCACTTTATACTCATATTCAAAACAAAACGGATATCGAGTTCAAGGCTGTTTTATACTGTGCTTCGTGATATACAAATTTAATAGATATAATATAGAAAAATTACTCATCGGATGCCGTTATAGTTGTATTAACACATTTAAAAACAATAGAATACTTGTATCTTTTGGACATTATTTTATCTGATGCTGTAGTTGGAAAATTTAGAAAAGAAGCAAAATCTCCATAGCGAGCGAACGGGAGCTCTCCCCTGTTTGGGCATATGTGACGTTAGACCCGCTGCGCGCCAAAATGGATCGCTTTCCCCGCGTCATCTGAGAGGCGAACTTGGATTGCAAATATGGAAAAAAACTGCCAAGAAATTTTTTTAATGTTATTGTTCATTTCGAAGCATTTTCAATCAATCAGAAAAATAAAAAAATGCTAAAGTTCCCCATTCATAACAGTAACAGCACAATCAATAGCGCTCAGCGTCTAACAGCTTACCATTATGCACTACTCTAACGTGATCATACCCTCGTTTGAGTACCTCGGTATTTATAATTTTTCCGACAGGGCGTGTTGTCACATTGAATTTTTTAGAAAAATCTCCGTATCTCCGTTCCTAAGAGATATAGGGCAGTAATTCTTGTATTTTCTAGAACCTTCATTTTGTTGCCGAATTTGTCGCCAACTAGCCAAATTGGCTACCAAGGTCGGGATGATTGGCTTGCATCCCATAAGAACTTCAGTAAATCTCTCTATCCAACCATAAGACTAACATGGCAGGGAAACGACATTATAGATTCGTAACAATATTCTGTGCCGATATTTAAATCTTTTCATTTGCTCCCGGCATTGTAATGATTTTTGGTATTTCATAATTATTGTTTTTTGACCATCAGCGGCCATGTGGGTCAATGCGCGGCACGGCACGAGGAGGCTAAGGAGCGTGGATCGGAGGGCTATGAGCTCTGTCCTCTGACTACGCTTGGAATGGAAGAAAAAGATAGTGGGTTTTATCTTCCGCAATAAACGTTATTCAAAAACTGCTAGACTGATGTGCGCTTTAGCAACGAATCACCCGCTGTGGTCTGGCTGGGCGCTGGAGGAGTTCTTCCGAGCGAAATACAAACGTGGGCTGGTTTCTCTAAAAGCACTCCAGGAAGGCAACTATTGGAGTTGAGTCAGATTCACACCTCAAGTGTTGCCAAAGCGTACAAGGTTGCCTTGACCAAAAGAAGATGCCTCTTGCATAGATAGTTTTTTGATAGACATGGCTAGGTACGCTAGACCAAGTAGGATTGAAACCACTAGCACCACGATTTTTTTAGAGTCGTTTCAGTTAGTTTAGTTTAGTTATATTAACGTCCCGTTTTGGAGCAACACGAGGCTATTTTGGGACAGACCTATTAATTTTGATGAGATGACGAGGACGACACTTGAGCTGGCAACCCCCTCCGAACTTCCGCATCACATCAGCGGGAGGACGTTTGACCCTCGACGTCTGATTTAACGTAAAACAAGCCCGCTTACACGTCGGATCTTCAGTGGAACTCTCCGGCCCCTAAGCTTACCACAAGGCCATCGCGGCCAAATTAGTGGAACCAAATATGAAACATATTCTTTTATAAATGTTGCCTTTTAAAATCAGTTGCTACAAAACCGCTGTTAACAAATTGAGTAGCTATACTGAAAGTACGCAAATTCGTGGTTTTCGATATACGGAGTGAGCTTTGAGTAAGGTGACTTGAAATGACAAAGAGAAAAAACCCCGCAAAGACATTAAAAAGGATTGACAAAACCATTGAGAAAATCTAACACTGGAACAATGCAAGAAAATACGCTTTTTGTTAATGCAAAATATAAAATGCCTCCTTTAAAAATATATGAGTTCGTATTGAGTAACAAAAATGATATTTGATATAAATCATTCAAAATTCCACAACCGCCAGTTACTGGAATTACTCACGAAAATGCAAATGTGACTCGATTTCGTACTTTGTACGGAACTGCTGTTTAGTTGCCAGAAACAAAAGAAAAATATAAAAATTATTGAAAAACTGCAACACCTAAAAGAACATTGGACATAAGAGGAAGGGGGAGGGGAAGGAAAAGGGAATAACACTTTTATGGTAAGCTAATGTTCTGACTGCAGCAGTCAGAACCGTTGGTGTAAATCAGAGAAGAAACCAGGGGGAGTGGTCTCCCCTAAACTTTCTCGTATACTTCCCCAAAAAGGTGCCGTTTCCCCTTCCCCCGCGTGGCTAAAAAAATTCGAACCTACTGTTACCCAGAATCCAATGACTATCGGAAGGTTTTTCATTATAGTGATTGAAAAATATCTAGGTAAAGAATCAAATTCAAAGAGATGCCTACCGATTTTCCGCTCTTGCCGGCTCAAGGACAAACTGACGTAATTCGCTCCATAGCTTTCGCGTGCACAGAAGATTGCTTCCAGTACGCATGCGCGTGGAGATAACGGATTCTTTTCAAAGGTAAATTATACAGACCGATAGACAGTCAACCCTTTGATGGATTTGGCCCAAACTTTTATACGGACCTACATTCATGACGATAAAACCGTCTACCAAATTTCATCCATCTAGCTATTCAAGTTTTTGAGTTATAGTGTTCGCATGACCGCGGATATACAAACAGACAGACTCCTCGAAGACGGATTTTGTCCAAAATTTGATAGAAACCTACAAATTATGTGTAAAGACCACATACCAAATTTCATCCCCGTAGCTTTAATAGTTTTCGAGTTATCGTGTTCACAGACAGACACATAGACAGACATAATTCTAAAATTGTGTTTTTCGGACTCAGGGAGGTCTAAAACGTGGAGATTCGTCAAAATCTCGAGTTAGAAATTTTTGGCGATTACAATACTTTCTCTTTGTATACTTCGTATAAGAGGAAGTAAAAATGCTTTCTATATTGTGAAATTTCTTTTATGTAACTTACATAAGTAAAAAGCTTTGTTAAAGATAAAATTTATACGTCGTTTGAAAGCGTTAACTGTTTGAGAAAGTTGAATAAAATAGGTTATTGACCTCAGATATAATGAAGCATCAGATGTAGACAGAAATTGTTCGACCCAATACACAACGAAAAGAGATAAAGAAAAAAAATTTAAAATCGTTTGAAATAAAGTTCTTTTCATAATGTGTTTTAGAAATATCGAAAATACAGTAGAATATGACTAATTCGAACCTTTTGATTCGAATAAATAGGTAATTCGAATTTTTTCTCCGAACTCTTGTCTTTCCTAATAATATAGTGTTAAAATATCGTCTATAATTCGAATTTATGTTGGTTAATTCGAAGTCACAACTAAAAATTGTAAGAAATATTTTTATTTCGGAATTGCTTTCTCTAATTAAATACTTCCAGAAAAGATTCATGCCTTGTGTCTTCAGTAAGTGAATAATTTTTCGTCTTACGGGTCTATTCTGGTATTCCCGGTTGGGTTGGGAGACGTCACTTTTCCCCCACGTTAACAACGGGAAAAGTGACGCCCTCCACCCCAACCGGGGGTACCAGAATAGACCCCATAGTGAGTGAATAATTTTTCGTCATAGTGAGTGAATAATTTTTTAAGGCCCTTAATTCACTCACGAACTTTGCTACTTTATAATGCAATCAATTAAAAAAGCAATTACGATTTCTCACTTTAAAAGAAACTTTGAACACGTTAGCTGTGAACTCCACTGTCTATTTCGAAGTCTTATTGCGTAAATGAATTTAAAATGCTGCAAACCTGTTTATGAAATGTTGCAATGATGTTTGTGAAAATTACTTGCTTATTAAAAAAATATTGATTTCAAATTAATGGAAAAAATTTTAGATACAATTATCAATAGGGGAAAAAGTGCAAAGCCAGATTCTTCCATCTTGTTTTAGTTTTTCACTTTGTTCTATTCCAAGTTTTAAGAATACTTCAAACTATAATTTGATACACGTAATATCTTAATTCAAGTGGGTTAATATTTAGATTATTTAGAAAAAGTCAAGTTGGGGATACTTGAACCTTTAAAAAACCCCCAATAGTAATTAGGTACCCTTTGTTATTTACTTCCAGGTTCATAGCCTACTAAAGTACAGGTTGTGGTTGGGATCAAATTTTCGTTGTGATGGAGATTGTTGCCAATATGGCAACCCAAACTATCCAATAACAAAGGGTACCTAATCACTCTTGGGGTTTTTTTAAAGGTTCAAGTATCCCCAACTTGACTTTTTCTAAATAATCTAAATATTAACCCACTTGAATTAAGATATTACGTGTATCAAATTATAGTTTGAAGTATTCTTAAAACTTGGAATAGAACAAAGTGAAAAACTAAAACAAGATGGAGGAATCTGGCTTTGCACTTTTTCGCCTAATGATAATTGTATCTAAAATTTTTTTCATTAATTTGAAATCAATATTTTTTTTTAAGATGGACGAGTTTTCGGGTTTGTTTATTTTGGATCCACATGCCGTTTTACGGTAACCCTTCAATTTAAGCAATCGCCAAAACCGTTTGGGAACTGTAGCAAGCGCCAAGTTCGAATCAGTTCTTTCTTTAGTACATAAAGCGTTGAATTCCGTTTTCTTTGAGTTTGTGTAATCCTTTCTTTTTAAATGGATTAAAAAAAGCTCTTAGAGCATTTAAATTCTAAATGGAACTATTGGAATGAGCTAAATCGTTTGGTTAAAAATTTAACCGCCAAACAAAACTTAGAAGTCGCCGAAAAGAGCGATAAAGAACAATTATAGCCACCTTTCCACAAAATTAGCCCTTGTTTTAAGTAAACATTGAGAGCTACAACAATAGGAACATAAATTTAATATTTTCAAAGTATTCTTAACGCATAAGATTAAAAAACTCCATTTGAAACATTAATTAATATCTTCAAACAGAGTGTTGAAATTTTGAAGATTCCCATTGACTTAACATTATTACCGGAAGTTGATGGGCCCAGCGGAAAATCTACTTTACCGCAAATAAACAAAGCAGAAAACTCCTCCATAGGCCCAATTTCTAATGTTAATTTTGTATGAAAATAGTTATTTAAAAATAGTTTGTAATAATCATTTAAAGAATAAATTTTTTTAATATGATAATTTCAAATAATAAAAAGAATTATTTTAGCAAACATTTTAAAGAGAATTAAAATAATATACAAATAAGCAATTTTATCCTGTATTATTTTAATAAAAATCATTTGCACGAAATATTTGTCATCGTTTTGTTTTATATAACGTTTCGCCATTTCGGAGGTCGTAACTTTGTTAGACCAGAATTTTTGTCATCTCATAGTAGAATATAATTTTCTTCTTTTGTTTTTGTTTTGATCAAAATATTAGGAGAACAGAGTAAGTCTATTAAGCTTTTACAATTCCTTATTTTGTGCAATATGTTTTACATTCTTTCTTTTTATTTTGGTGCTGTTCTACTCTATTCTCTAATTTTCCCAAACCGACAAATCTTTAGCACGCTAAAGCCGTTACTAAGTTCCCTGTTCCATTGTTATTCTTTTAATTATTTAATTAATTAAATATTATTTAATTGTTTATTTAATTTTGCATTTCAACTTGATTTTTTATTAAAAGCAATTGAGTTTTATAATTGCTATATTAGTTAATTTTTAAAATTAGTTTAAAGAATAGAATAGCAATTTTAAAAGAATAGAATAGTAATATTTATTTATAATTAGGACGCTTCCATTTCAGTAGTTTTAATTTAATAGCTGAATTTCTCATACATGAGTATTATCGAATAAATTTAAAATATTCCTGTCCCTAGGTTCAAACATCCACAGGGATACTTGACCCTAGGTAAAATGTGTTCATTTTCTGATTCAATTTAGTATAAGTATATTTCTCGTTCTTAAAAGCTAATCCTTTTGTGGTGCTAACATTCAAAATATTTGAGAAATATAAGAAAAATTAAAACTAGGATCAAGTATCCATCTAGTTTCGCCTACTTTACTTATTAAAATACTTGCTGTTTATTTATGAATTATACATTATTTATTAAAACTTTTAAAAATAAATCTTTACTAGAATTTTTTAATTAAAAATAAATCTTTAGTAGAATTTTTTTAATTAAAAATAAATCTTTACAAGAATTTTTTAATTAAAAGTAAATCTCTATTAGAATTTTTAATTCAAAAATTATCGTTTTCCCTTTCTGTACTTATTTTTCGATCCAGTTTTTATTTGACCCTTTAGAGGGGGCCATTTTTCTAGTAATTGTATATTGATTTTCTAGAAATTGTATATTAAAATATTTTGGGAATTAAGATTAATTTAAGAAAGTAAATTCATTTAACTTATTAGATAAAATTAATTTGATTAATTAACAATTAATTAACAAATGAAAACACCTCGTTATGGTTTGGAAAAGGAAACTGAAACATCTCGATTTTTGTTTCATCGAAAAATTTGGTGAGTAAACCAACCTTTTTTTTTGAGTTTGATGTTCATACTTTTCTATCTCAAAATAATTATAATATTAATAATTAATTGATAATTAATTTGATTCTTAAAATTGCATTATGTGGTCAAAGTGTTAATTGATATTTTTTGCGGTTTCTGAAGCTATTAAGAGGTAGCAGTTCTTGTCAGAGATGGTAAAATTACCTACCGTGGACATTTAAAATTGATGAATTGGGGGTAAGTATGCTTTCCACGGCCATAGAAAGGATTGGATTTTTTTAGATAAATCGAATTTTTATTGTACTCCGTATGCTTCGAATTAGCCAAGTTGCATTATATGTATATATAACAACAACATGCTTTTAGAGATATGTCTGCATGAATTTGGATGTTGGGAAAATTGTTTGTATTATGAATATTTCGCTTAAATGTAAATGAAAGCAATGTTTTGAAATAGAAATTTATTATGAAGACAGATTATTTAAGAGTAAATAATTTTAAAGCTTGGTGAATCAGCATTTAAAATATTTCGATGGAAAATCTGAGTCGAGATTGATGGAATATACTTCGCCCAGATGGACACTACTTAACTATCCGACACTTAGGTTATTGCATGGGAACCGGAAGGAGCTGAAATGAGTGAATCTGTAGTAAAAAGTTTAATTAGGCACTTTAAGAGAATATGGAAATGAGCTGTTAGGATCTTTCTGACAAAATTAAAAACCTTAAAAAAAAATGTTGATGATAAAAACGGGCGATTTCATCCCTCAACAAATCATTTTAATTTTTCAGAATCTTCCACGACCTTTCTAGTAATTGAAATTACTAAATTTAATTATTGCCTAGTTTTTTCTGTATTCCAATTAGAAATATTAGCAAGTCTTAGTAAAAATTCTAAAACTTTTCATAGACGGTATTCCGCCATTTTCTTTCCCCTCATAGTGGTTTCATTCCTCAGCGAATAAATTTATTTTTCTTCTACGCTCTTTGTATTAATTCCATTAATAATCTTAATTATTACCTACTCATTTTTTTTTATCTCGATTTGGAAAAATATAAATAGTTCTGAAAAGATAATAAAAGTTCTGAATTGTTTCATAGTCGTTATCCCGCCATTTTCGACCTCCTAAGACTGGTACGTCTACCAACACCTTGATATCGAATATCTGCACCAGAACTACAGACCCACGCTTCTGGGAGGTAAATACACTCAACTCACGTGCCAAAACACGTGCTGTTGCGGACACACTTGCAGGGTTAGAACAGTTATCCGGTTCATAGTTGCTAGGCAACCGTACACTGCATCAAACTAGAAGACGGCCATAATTTTTCTTCGTATGTGGGTTGCTGGAATAGTAGTAGAATTAGAATCTTTCTACGCCCATTGTGGGTTTATTTATAATGAGAAATATATATTTATATCCATACAATGGTTAAATTTATTTCAGTATTCAGATTTGAGGGAAGCATTCGAATTAAAGGAAAAGAAGGATTAAGAATTAACATTCGAATGATGTGAATGAACGATTAAGGAGCTTTTTTGGTATTCTTAATTTCACAATAATACGGAAGTATATTTCTTTTAATGTTCGCGAATTTTCGAAGAACATTTTGTAAGAGATAAAAAAGAATAATGATACAAATAACAAGGCCGTTTTATCGAACGTTCGTTTTTATACCCTCATTTTAAAAGTTACAATTGTTTTTCTTTTGTTTTGTTTTGAGTTCTTGCAACACTTTGCATTCCAACAGTATAATTGAATCGGGAATGTTATTTTTACAACTCAAATTGCTCAATGTTTCCAGAGCATTTTCTTTTGATTCAACAATAAAATTATCTACATAATGAGGTGAATTTGAGTTTTTAAAAACTTGTCAGCTACCGAGAAATTTCCTAAGTAGAAATAAATGTCAGTAACATAATCAATAGTTCCGTGAAGTCATCCATAAGTTCGAAGAAATTTCATAGTTTGCATAGTTCTAGCTTCTATTAGTTAAAAAAAGAACCCTTAAGATCCGATCTTGACTATTATCGACAGAGCGTAAAATTTTATGTTTCTACTGAGACCCAAAGCGGAAAAGTGAATTAAAAAACCTATATGGAATGCGTTATTGCGTCTAATTTGCTGAATCAAAACATTTTTGAAATTGTACTCTCGGTTGTTTTTTTATCATTGCGCTTTTAAATCGTCAAAGCAGAGTAGAAAGAAGAAAACAGAAACCGAATCGGACTTAATCTAAATAAAAAGAAAAATATTTTAAAACGAGACATCAATTGCAATGAGATAGTTACTTTTAGAAGTTTATTTACAGAATACTATATGTTTAAAATAATTTGGTAAAAAAAACTTCACCGAGTCCGCCAGCCTCAACCCCTCCGACGGATTTCGACAATTTTTATTTCATATGAAAGCTTATGACGTCTAGATATGTCATCACGGGTCGCCTGCCCCACCCCCATTTTTGAACGAAATAGAAAAAACGCTTCTCTACCATACATTCTCTATATGTTTTTTCGATTTCGTTCGAAAATAGGGGTTGGTGGCCGTCATAAGCTTTCATATGAAATAAAAATTGTCGAAATCCGTCGGGTGGTTGTTGCTGGCGAATTTTCCAAAGGTTTTTCCCCATAGAGAATGTACAGTAGGAAAGAGTTTTTTCGATTTCGTTCGAAAATAGAGTGGGGGTGGGGACAGGTGACCCGTGATGACATATCTAAACGTCATAAGCTTTCATATGAAATAAAAATTGTCGAAATCGGTTAGGTGGTTGGGACTGGGGAATCTCTGAGGGTTTTACCATGTTATTTTAAATATATAGATCCCAACAGTTCCATAAGGCCGCGGTGGCCTAGTGGTAAAGTAAGGTCTCGGCTTTAAGGCCGTAAGGTTCCAGGTTCGAAACCCGATTCCACTGAAGATCCGCCGTGTATTGGGCCTGTTGCACGCCACACGTCCTCCCATTGGTGTGGTGTGGAAGTTTGAATAGGGGGTGCCTGCTCAGGTATCGTCCTCGTCATCTGACCGAGGTTCAAAATTACAAGGGCCGTCCCACACTAGCCCTCGTGTTGCTTTAAAACGGGACGTTAATATAACTTAACTAAACCCAACAGTTTCATCACAATGGCTTATCAAAAATATTGTTAAATACCTATTGTAGGCGATGGAAATTGTTTAGTTAGGGCGATTGCATTATGTATTTATGGATCTGAAGAATTTTATGTCGAAATTCGTGAGAAAGTTATACAAAACATTACAACTAGATGAGGTTTATTGAAAGATTTTACAATTTTAAAGGAATCTGTTGTCTACAAAGAATATGTGTGTGTGTGAAATCTACTGTGGTTTTATGGTCTGTTCCACTGATATTCATGCTGAACTGAAGAAAGTAGTGGCTGAGAGCCTCGAACCAGCGAGGTGGTAGAGGTAGTGGTAAACAAAGTGGGTGCTAGCTGCGAAGCCACCCGGAGGGCGGCGAGACGTGGCCAACGGGAATGAGAAATGAAATCCCATTCCCGGGATTCAATCCCGGGAAATGACTAACATTCCCGTGGGCCACGGGCGAGAGCGGCTAGTGTTTAGTTAAATTTTGCATCATTCTTTAAAGATTATTAATTACTTAAGAAAAAATTAGTTTTCTGCGGCTTTTAAAAATCGTTTGGGATAGTCTGTAATTTTTTGAGAAACTTACGAGATTCTAAAAATCTTTGGTGCAACAGATTTTCTTATTTTAATTAAAAATAAAGGTACAGACGATAGAAAGATTTTGTGTTAGAATTTCGTCTGGCGCAAATCTATATAAATAAGATTGAAACGCCACAATGTTTAATTAAATTTCATGTAACTCTTTCAAAATCATCAATAACTTATGGAGAAAATTAGCTTTCGGTGGTTTTTAAAAAATAGTTTAGTCCAACTGAAATTTTCAATTTAATTTGAAAAAAAAAGGATCAGACGATAAGAGGATGTTGTGTATTATAATATTTTATACATAAGTGTTTTTAGCATTAAAAGTATTAGGCAGGAAAGTATTTTCTCCCCGAGTAGCGCCGGGTATATTAGTTAGTTATTAATAAACTCGAAAATCACCCGTCATGGTATGACGGGTGCAAATTGTCTCTTCATTCGAGAGATTTTCCGTCAAATTTGACGTGCTTAAATAGATATATATGCTAGAGAAATGTTTAACATTGGTTGAAAACAAATAAAATTAACATATGTTTTATGACAGGAAATATTTTTTTTATTTACATATTTCTTTATTCGAAAAATCATTGTGGCTTCCAAAAAAATCCATCCGTGAAATCCACCGTGCATCGTGACGTCCAAACTATATCACGTGCATGATATACCACTGACGTAATTTACTACTTTCTATTGAAAAACAGAAATTACTTTGAAATATATGATTAATATAATTTAAAATTTCTCGGGAACTATTGATCATGGCGAGATAAATTTCATATCAATCAACAGAAAATTTTATTTCACTGTTTTAGAGCTATTAAATTTGAAGTTAGAACGACAATTACTCTTTTAAATTTAAAATTACTGAAATTTAGGTTCTCTAACAATTAAATAATGCTGTTTAACGTCTCGCAGTGCTATGGCGCGAGTTTTATTTTTGGTGACATCAGAGCGTTATCGAGAGATCTGGGCTATTATATTAGTAATTAAATTCAACAGTGAGATAATTAGAATCCAAAATCAAACGGCATGACAATCAAAGTAAATAGAATTATTTTGGATTGAAAATTAAAACGTAAATATTTCTTTGCAAACTGCTCTAAAAAGAACGAAGAACCAAGGACTATTATGTTCGAAAACTCTTTGAGTTGAGCGGGCTCTCTTGGTTATTGAAAAACAAAACAAAACAAGAAGGATTATTACGAAAGTCATTCTAATTTTCTATCTATTGTAATAAATTGACTTAAAACGTCTCAATAAAGTAGAATTACATTTCATTGTTATATGTTCTATGATAAAAATTCAAGAAAGAAGAATTCAATAGTACGTCATTCTCGTTAGTGCATCATTTTAAAAGAGGGTCCTTTGAACGACCCACTAACGATCCTGTACTGTATTTTTTTAATTGTTCTAAAATTATGAATTACGGAAAAAATGTTCGTTTACAAAATGAAAGTAAGAGAAAATGCAAGGTTGGTTTCATAATTAACTTGTATAATGGAAGCTATTTTTAGACGTTTTACACAAACACACGAGTTGAACTAATTAGGATTGTCAGTTTTTAGTTGAAATCCAGTCAGTCTATACACTAGATTCATAATAAACAAACACCCGATTCGCCCATTCCTTCAACAGGTTTCAACTGAAAAAAAAAGTTATATGTTCCTCGGAAAATAACTGTGAAATTGGCATCTCATTCACAACAATAGCACACAATGCCAAAAGCCCACCTAACACCTGTTTTCGTTTTCCATGCTTTATCAGCAGGAAGTAAACTTTGCGTGCAGTGGCAACATTTCCCACCAAAACAACGCCTCTGTTTATTTTTCATTTACTTTTTGATCCTACTCCAGTTCTACTGTTTGCAGTTGTATATAGACATTCTGCATGACCTTTCAAAGCTTCTGAATGGATTTGAAGGTTTAGATTGGGTACACAGATAGAAGTTTTTCAGCTATTTCGAAGTACAGCAAAACCTCTTTAATACGCTGTTCAGGGGAAGGATCCTAATAGATGTAATAGCGAGAAAGACGAATTATCGATTCTTGGCTCAAAAATGCGATAAATTGCCTATTTTAGCCATACATAGATGATATAGGCCTACTTTTTGATGAGAATGCGTAGTTATTTATGACTATTCTTATAATTTCAGACAACATTAATAGAATTTGAAAATTTTTAAAATTCTAAAAATTACAACTTCTTATGGATAATTGAGCAACATTTATTGATTGTTGTAGCACCTTTTATGCAATAACCATTCATGTATAACCAAACATATATATTTTTTCTTCTTTCTCGAATTTTTATCACAGAACATACATATATCGAAAAGTAATTCTGGTTATTGAAACGGCTTCAAGACCATAGGTCTCTAGATTCGAAACCCGATTCCACCGAAGATCCGTCGTGTATATGCGCTTGGTGCACGTTAAATTTGACAATGAGTCAAACGTCCAATCGCTGGCGTGGTGCGGAAATTTGGAGAGATGGGTGCCGACTCAGGCGTCGTCCTCGTCATCTGACTAAGGTTGAAAATGATGAGGTTCGACCCCAAATAGGTCATGTTGCTTCTAAAAAGGACGTTAACTGAACTCATTATCAGATATGCTGCAATATTTTAGACCATTTTATTTCAATAGACAAATTTAAATGATTACCTTTATTGCAATAATTATTGGATTTTCTTTCTTCTTAGGGCAGCTTGCAAGGAAATGTTCAAATATCAATTTTGTTTATTTGTTCTGTTAGTTTCTATTGTCGCGTTGTCTGATTTTGGATTCTAATCACTATGATTTGAATTTAAAAGTTTATGAAGGTAAAGTGAGCAAACGTTCCAGATTAGCTGGGACAAGTTCCTATTTTTGACTGAAAAAGCACCCCATATTTGTCCCCTGTTTCATTTAATTGTCCCGAACTACCCAATTTTTTTACCTAATGGTAAACAATTTACATTTAAAAACAATTGCTAGATTTAATGTTTAAAATAGTTGACTTCTGAAGAATTCCATGTCCATCATTCACTATATATGGAATATGGTCAACTTACCAAGACCAGTGAGGGTGGATGGAAAAATAATTAAAAGTGTTTATAAAATATAGTGTTTGTTTCTTTACCCTTAATGCTTTTTTTTACTTTTTCGCGTTTGAAGTTTTGAAAGTGTTGTATTCGTCAAAATGTTCGACCTTTACATTTTGATCAATCTCCACGTTTTAGACCACCTTCAGTCCGAAAAAAAATATTTTTAGAATTATATTTTTTTTGTCTGTCTACAAAGATGATAACTCAAAAATAAAACGAGATAGACCAGTGAGAGGCAAATTACAGCTCGCGGGCCAGATACGGTTGTTTTAGAGGGTCTATCCGATTCCTGCCGTTTTTAAAATAATAGTGTAATAATTTAGTACATCCCTGTTCGAACCAGATTATGAGCAACTTTTAGAAATGCAGTTCCAGATTTATTCATCGCAGTAGTATAAAATAATTTTTAAAATAATTTTTTTTGAGTTCTTATTGAGTTTTATAATAAATTATATTGACCCGTCAAAATTTTTTCATTTTTTTTGGCCCGTTCCTAAAAAGTTTGCTCATGCCCGAGACAGACGAATGAAATTTGGTATATATCAAATCAAATCAGCCCCAATTTAACATGTTTTAAATTGACTTGCAATAAAGTGAACAGTTTTTCGGAACTTCAGTTTGGGATGCTCTAGAACCCGAGCGCACAATCCAGGACGCTGACTAAGAGGAGGGTGGACAAAATCCAAAAAAATAAATTAAGAAATCAGAAACAAAATAATCAAATTTCAAAACATGATTTTAAATATGTGAAAACACAAGAAGAACTTCTTAGGTGGTTCAAAAAGTAACGTAACAAGAACTCTCACGAGTGCACAAATTCACCGTGCGAATTAAATTCCATTCTTTTCTAAGTAGAATAGATGCTCACAGCATTCAAACCCCACCGGCAGATGGAGGTAGTTGTGCCGTAGCGCTCCGAAATCTCTGTTAGAAGATGGCAGCATTGACGGATACATGGTCGGCGATTGAAGTGCGAAGTGTAATAAAGTTTTTGCGTTTAAAGATAACATCCCCAGCTGAAATTGTAATTATGTGTAATGTCACAAAAACAGGTGGGGTTTTAGAGCAAGCAATTTGAACTAGGTAAAACATATGTGGGAGACGAGCAAAGGTCAGGATGGTCAAATACGTCCACTACAGTCCGGATCTCACACCAAGTGATTTTCATCTCTTAGGACCGTTGAAGAAGCTGTGGCAACAGCGCTAGATTTCTGCTTGCGCTTTTCATCTCGCGCCAGCGTAAAAACAGGAGTAATATAAAAAGCTTTTAGTGCGTCATCTTTGGATTTCTTTTTTGGCTCATCTATGCAATGTCGACATCTTAACTTTGATTATTTACTTTAACTTTATTTCAAATCTTTTGCTATGTTTTATTAAAGTTTATTTTGTTTCTAATATGCGTTAGTCATTCGGAGCCCTGCACAAGCTAGTTGGATGTATAATAGTTGTGGAAAATAATATCGAGTATTTGTATGATTCAAGAGTTGACTGTGATACAAGATTCAACACAAGCTACAAACCACAAAGTACCTGGCAGGAAAAATAATTTAAATAAAAAAATTCTGCTATTTAGTACACCAATACGAATGTATTTCTAGACTCTGCTTTTAATTAAATTCATTAGTGAATCTCAGTTCCATATCGTAATTTTTTTTATTATAATGAAATTTTAGCGTAGACTCATGTTATCTTTTGTATTTAAAATACTGCGAGAACCCGGTTTCCGATTTACTGTCGTGGTTTGACAACACTTCCCCTCATTTACTATCTAAAGCACTTCTCCACATATAGTATCTTTAGTATCTAAAACATTCCTGAAGAAGGTGAGATAAAATTTAGTCATTTTTGCTGTAATGAACTTTCAAACCATTGTTTGATAATAGCGGTGGTATTCAGATATAAATACAAAATAGTTTGGTTGATGTTTCGTGGGAAAAAAGAAACTATTTCCTGAGCTTCGCACAAACAAAGTGATTGTTGCCAGTTTTCAAGAAAATAGATGATCAATTTGGCAACACTGATTTTATTGTTCTGAGCACTTCAGTTCATCTTGTAAAATAGCGAAGCCTTTTTAAAAGATGTCAATGATTTAATTTTAGAACTTTGTTGATTAGTTTAGTTTTAATTACAACAAGCAAAAAATGACAATATGGCATTAAAATATAAAAGTGCTTTACTAGCCTTCTGGAAGTACAAAGGTAAATTGGCAAATATGTTATTTGTGGAAAAGTTTTTCCTTTTATATATATTAAATGTAGAAAGAGAAAATATTCCAACCGTCAAAAAAATTCAACCTCGAGAGTTTGATGAATCTCCACTTTTAAAATCGTCCTGAATCTGAAAAAACCGTTTTCGAAATTATGTCTCTTTGTTGGTCTGATGAATCTCCGCGTTTAAAATCGTCCTGAATCCGAAAAACCCGTTTTCGAAATTATGTCTCTTTGTTGGTCTGATGAATCTCCACGTTTAAAATCGTCCTGAATCCGAAAAAACCGTTTTCGAAATTATGTCTCTTTGCTGGTCTGTCGTCTGGAAAATGGAATAAACTAGACAGATGAAATTTGGAACGTGGCCTTTACATCAAAACTGAAGATTTATGTCTACCTGGCCACTTTTATTGCGACCATAAAATTACCCTCACCAGAATAGCTCGAATCGAGAGTTACTTCAAGTTGAAAACAGTAAAATTTCTCCCTTTTCTGAACAACTTGTCTTCATAACCACTGTGAGGAGACTGGCGATCTGATAGTTGTTTTGTAGGGAAGACATACACGCTATTGCCAGTTTGGAAATTCCCTTTATCCATATTTTAAAAAATTAAATCCCGAGTTCACAGTGATTATACCTCATCTTAGTTGCAAACCAGCGGGAGTGTTCTCCCCTAAACTTTCTCGTATATCTCCCCAAAAAGGTGCCGTTTCCCCTTCCCTCGCGTGGCTAAAAAAATTCGAACCTATTGTTACGCAGAATCTAATGACTATCAGAACGTTTTTCATTATAGTGATTGAAAAATATCTAGGTAAAGAATGAAATTCAAAGAGATGCGTAACGATTTTCCTCTCTTACCGGCTCAAGGACAAATTGACGTAATTCGCTACTCCGTAATGAAATTCCGTTCCTTTCTTCCAGTACGCATGCGCGTGGAGATAAAGGATTCTCTTCAAAAGTAAATTATACAGACCGACAGATAGTCAACCCTTTGACGGATTTGGCCCAAAATTTTATACGGACCTACATTCATGATGATAAAACTGTGTACAAATTTTATCCATCTAGCTATTCAAGTGTTTGAGTTATAGTGTTCGCATGACCGCGCACAGACAGACAGCCTTCCCCTGGACGGATTTTGTCCAAAATTTGATAGAAACCTACAAATTATGTTTCAAGTTCACATACCAAATTTCATCCCTTTATCTCTAATAGTTTTCGAGTTATCGTGTTCACAGACAGACATAATTCCAAAATTGTGTTTTTCGGACTCAGGGGAGCTAAGAAACGTGGAGATTCGTCAAACTCTCGAGTTCGAATTTTTTGACGATGACAATACTTTCTCTTTGAATACTTCGTATACGAGAAAGTAAAAAGCACTGACTTCCTTCTTTGGTAGCAATTCGTCCCTCTATTTCTCAGTACAAAAGTGGCTGTTGTAGCAAAGAGAAATCTGGTATACACGACAAATGAAACATGGTAAAACATGAAATATCTTCTCTGCCTGAGAATTTTCAATGATTTTATACTACCTTTAAGGTTGTTATACTAAGTAAAAGGCATTTTAACTTCATAATGTTTTCTTTCAGGCGTAGTTTCTGCAAACTGCGTGATGCAAAAATTTAAACAGAGTGAAACATGATGCGTAACGCATAGAATGCTACCATCTACAGAGCAGACAGTTCGATCTTTAGTTACCAAATTTAGCGCGTAGGTACTTCTTAGCAGTATGTGGTCACTAAGAAAGAGGTTTTCAAGATTTTAATTAATTAAAATGTAATCGAAATTTTAACGTTTTTCCTCACTAATTTCGGAGCATATCATCGTCTCTCTCTTTAATTTGTTAAATCAATTGTAATTCGAAAACTGAATAGTTTTCGAGATATTCAATAAAAACTAAAAAAGGAAACAAGAAAACGCGCATCAACTCCTGCTGGTCGGTAGCCATTGCGTATGGAAAATTCTCCCTGTAGCAAATTTAGAACGCCGTTATGGTACGCCACCTATCTGAAAAAAACTTTTTTATTTGCTCTCTCATTTAAATAAAGGCGCAGTTTTAACATTATTCGATTTTTTTATTAATTTTTGAAATGCGTTCAATAATTTATGACCACCCTGTATAACCATATTCGGCTTTGAAAACCTTTAAGGTAACATAAATTATCCAAATGCTCCGCAACCAAATAACATAGAGAGTTGGTTTTAGTTTCATTTAACAGAGAAAGGTGGACACAGACGATTGCAAAAAGAATTTTAGAAATTGGAATTACTGTTAAGTCAGAATCGAGCTGCAAAGTTGGTTAAAATCACGAAAAATTTTGATAACGTGACAGCGACCGATACGCGCGCACGCAGACTAAGGCAATTCATTTATCATTTGCGTTACTGTTTAGTCACAGTCGAGTTCAAAGTTGTTGAAAATCACGAAGAATTTTACAAGGATAAAGTTACACTAGACTAATAGTCACTATAGTCTATAGAGTTAATAGTCACATACAGCTACTTTAGACACAGAAAGTCACAGTTTAGTAAGGTAAGTAAGTCTACGCCCCTCAATCCCAGCAGCCGTTTCGCAGAGACAGCCTCCCGTCGATTTTTTATTTTAGTATTGATAAGTTAATTACTAAATACATTGTGCAGTACTGATACAATCGTATTTATAAGTGTATTATATGAGTGTCTCTTCGTTTCAGTTGCGTATTGCTCTCAAGTAGTTCGCCTTCATCCTTTTTTCCATCGATTTCCTAATCTTCATCAGAGCTCCCCCAACCTCCGTAACTTGATATCTTCGTAAACATCCACAGTCTACGGCAGCGTTCCTTATTCCCTTTGTCGCGTCTCTCCCGTTGGTAGCATCTCTCAGTTTTAGGTTAGTAATTTCATTTCTTTTATTTGTATTTCATTCAAATTCTTGGTTTATCATAATGTTCAGAATGCAGGACAGTGTTTTTTTGGCTTCCTTAATACTCCAGCACTGCAGAAAACGATGATTTCACTAATTGGTTCGTATAGATTTTACTTACCTGATGAGCATCTATACTTTTATACCGATTTACTACAGTCTCTCAT
>BGPR01000456.1:133548-149497 GCA_013235015.1 Araneus ventricosus
GAGAGAAATTATTTTATTTTTTTACTAGTGTCACAATGTATTTTGTTTTCTTTCCTCAGTAAAATAATCAATTTTCTTATCATATTTTCTTTTCGATATGTTCTCGCCATTCAGTGTTATCACGCCCCTAGTGGGCGCGCCCTGAAGTTGAGAATCAGCCACCAACAAATTGGATTTATGACACATTTTACAATATCATTTTATTTTAATATTTTTTGACTTTCATGATATTGATATATATATATTACAATTATTAATTTTTGCAAAAATTCAAATTTAAATTTTGCAGAAGTCCCCTTTTATCATCAAACAGTATGAACGTTTCAGAATTTTAGGGAATAAATGATTATAAAGCAGGAATGCCAATGAAACTGAATTCAAATTCAAGACTTATTTATTTGTGAGAAAATCTAAATTTAAAAACTCAAACTCTAAATTTAAAAACTCAAAACAAAATAAAATTTAAAAGTTATTTGTTTTTTCTGATTTATAACAGAGAAAAATTTCAGGGATAAATAATTAAAAACCAGGAATATCAAAGAAACTCAAGTAAAACTCAGAATTAGTTTCAAGTAAACTTAAATTTGAAAGAATGCAATAAAGTTTTAAAATTATTCGTTTTTAAGTAAAATTCAGATTAAAAGCAAAAAAGTCACGGAAAAATGACTATAAAGCCTGGAATATCAGTGAATTTCAAAAAATTTAAAGCTTTTTTTTATTTCGAAATAAATTTAAATTTGAAAAGGTACTGTTTTTTTAAGTAAAACTTAGATTTTAAAAAATGCAGGGAAAATGATTATAAAGCCAGGAATATTAAATAATATTCAAAATTTGGCTGTTTGTAAGTAAATTTAAATTGAAATAAAACAAAATAAAATAATTTTTTCCATATTTTAGCAAAATTTAGACTTAAAAACATAAAAATAACTAGCAAAAAAAGTGGTGTTAATGTAATTTAGTCCTGTTGAGATCCTTTGGTAGGTTTGATCTCTTGCCAAGAGGAATGGTGTTCTTCTGGAATGTATTTTATAGTTTTCCTATATAATACATTTCGCTAGTCATAATCGTTCTCTTGGTTGTCAAAGGTACAGTGGGTAATCTTAAATTTATTTCTATGTTTCTTAAACGAAATTTGTGTTTCCTAATCCCATTAATGTAGGATATTATCCGTAAAGAATAATTTAATCACTGTGTAAAGAAAATGTAAGAGCTAGATTAATTAATTTGTTTGGCGATAGATGGAACCACAGTTCTGCTCTGTACGAACTATAAGCAGCGCCCTCTTTTCTCCTAACAAAACCAGACTGCCCGCTGAGAGCAGCGCAGTAGCAGCAGCACCGCAGGCAGCCGAAATGTTTTAACCTATCTCAATCCCTCTGTTGACAGATCAGTCTTGGCGCAGTTAAGCCGCTGATCTTCCCACTACGGTAATTATGCCACGTCTAATTTTCCTTATGGCTCTATAATCTATAATACCGTAATATTCTTACTCATAGCATCTATCCCTTATTAATCTAGTTTACCTAGTAAATATGACTTTATGTAAACTCTCAACATTCTCATAAACTTTTGTATACATATCTCTTCCCCCCCTGTAAATTCTCCCTATAGTATTTAAATAAATGTTTTGTATTTAACTTGGAATCTGCTCATTTATTTTATGTAATATTTTGTTCTAAATTTAATGTAATAAAAGCCCTTAAATCCCCTAGACATAAATCCGATCTACTTACCCCTTAAAGGTAACCCTTCCGTGGGCATTTTGTTTAATTGAACGGAATCCCACATTAATATCCTTGCAAGTTAGGGAGTTAAAACTGCTGCACTATAAATGACGAAAATAATTCGTTAATTTTCAGAAATTTTAAACGTTAGTTTTTCTTCTTTTGCCATTTTTCTCCATAAAAGTCAAGCATTTCTTCTTGTGATATGTATACTGAGCATCTAGCGATGAACAGCAAAATTTATGTTAAAAGGGGTCCTCTGCACAGAAGTCCCCTTTTAACATCATACGGAAACTTTAATGCTTTACTACATGACTGTGAAAGGCAGAATTTCAGGTTATACACTAAACCAGCGGTTCCCAATCCTTTTGGTTGTGCCTGACCACCTTTTGGGTAAAAAATATTTTGAGGCCACTAGCTAAATATCACAAGTAAAAAAGATACAAACAAATACACATCTAGTTAAGTTAAGTTATAGTAACGCCCCGTCTTGAAGTAACACGAGGGCTATTTAGGGATGGACCTCGTAATTTTGAACCGCGGTCAGATGACGAGGACGACACCTGAGCTGGCACCCCCCTCTCCAAACTTCCGCACCACACCAACGGGAGGATGTTTGGAGTTCTCTCATGATTTGGCGTGCAACAGGCCCCACATACAAGGCGGATCTTCAGTGAAATCGGGTTTCGAGCCTGGAGCTCTCGTCCCCAAAGCCGTGACCTTACCACTAGGTCACCGCTGTCATATAAATATATAGAAACTCACATAATTCATATATACATAAACACGTATAATACATATATAGTATGTAGAGAAAGAGAGAGACCCTTGGATCTCTCTCTCTATATGTATATATATATGAAGAGTCTATATAAAAATAGACACTTCGACCCTTGAATAACGTTCAGCGGCCCACTAATACCCTATCCGAGGCCCATAAGTTGGGAAACGTTGAAGGGGTCTTCTGCGAAGAAGTCCCCCTTTAACATCAAACGGAAACTTTGATGCTTTACTACATGACTGTGAAAGGCAGAATTTCAGGTTCTACCCTAAACGATGCAAATTCAATGAATCAAAAACACAAAAAAAGTAATTTCGGCCGAGTTCGCAGAAGTCCCCTTTTAGTCGAATCAAACGGTCCAAATACCAAATTCATCTGTCTTGCTCGTTCCATTTTCGAGTTATTGTTTTACAGACAGGCATATTTCCAAAATTGTGTTTTTCGGACTCGGAGAAGCCTAAACCGGGGCGAATTTTTTTGACGATTACAATGCTGTCTTTTTCAGTATACTTCGTATACCGAGAAAGTGAAACTGAATCATCTGATCACTTCAACTCTTCGGTCCATTTCGTGCTGTGGAAAGGGGTTAACCAGAGCCACGCGATCCGAGATGGGCGTGGTTTTGATGCGTCGTTGCCTTTTTTGGGTTATCGTGTTTCCAGACATACATATTTCCAAAAATGTTTTTTTCATAATATAAGAAGTGTCGAAATTCATCAAAATCAATCGAATGTTTTGATAATTGCAATACAGGGTGTACGAAAAGTATATTTAAAATTTTAAAAACTCATTCAAAAGAAATAACAAATATATACATTTACGGTTTTTTAATTCGATAAATGAAATATCATTTTTTGTAAAGAAGTGCAAAATAAATTCCTTTAGGTGAATGATATTGTCATTCTTGTTTCAATACGGCTTCATCGCAGGAAATGGCGTAGGTTGTTACGCGGTTAGTCGAATTGAAATCCCTTATGCAAGTAGAGCGTAAATTTCGGGCTATAAGCAATCGAAATCCACCTTTAAGGTAGACACATAATTCAGTGGAATCCCAATGGCCATCGAGACTGATGATTCTTCATTGCTTCATAAAACCTGGTTAGAAATCTCTTATCTGTATTGTGACGTGTAGAGATTTCGGATAGCGTGAATCAACAGCTAGACTAGTATCACTCTAATAATTTTTATTTAAAAGTTACTCGAAGTATCTTGATTATTGTGGATTGCAAAATAATTGATAATTTATATACAGAATTTTATAGAGGTGAGTAAAATTACAGAATGGTGTTGCGACAGCCTCTGCAGGTAGAAATGACAGTCACTCAGAGCAACGGCCCTACTTAAAATCTATTGAAAGTTCAACAAGTCTTCATGAGCATCCGCTCATCTTGAATAAAAACTAGCACAGTTCAGATACGAGAGCTATGCCCTCCTGAAAAAGTTAAACAGAAGCGATGCTTCTCTCAGCTACACAACTGGCTGCACGGCACCCAGTTGCTTCTAAAACCGATCCGAAGATCCAGCACTCGAATAACGATGCTATGATCGGAATCCGATTAAGGGTGATCGCCGATCGAAAATCAACTCCCTCTTTTCTACCCCGCCGCAGCTTAAATCCTCGTTTTCCCAGGAACAAGGTCCGCCCCAACTCGTGAGGGTTGGCTGACAATTCGATGATATCCGCCAATGAGGTCTTCCTTTTACCAGGCGATTAATTTAAGTCCAGTGACAGTCTTGGCTATTAGCGGTCTGGTCTATGGATAGTCTCGTCTCAGTTCAGCTGAGAACGGACATCCATCACTCCTTCTTAATTGGAAGTTCCGAAAAGGTTTTGTGTGCCAAGTGTCACTAGATATGGAGTGAAAAACAGCTCTTTGTGCGAATACTCCTTTGTGGAGGTTTCCGACAGTCCAGGTGGCTACGAGGCCGATTTTAACAGCTGTCCTGGAATCTTCACAGTATCGTCTATCTATCGACAAATGTTCAGGAGTATTTACATTTGCGAACCGAACGATTCGCGAACCGTTCGATTGCAGTTGGCTTGCAGGTGTGGACGGGGTTTCGGGTTCGAAGCGAACCAAATCCTATTGGTTTTTCGATGAACACAAAACGATTCAAAGTTCACGTTGGGACGCGTTCAGGTGCAGTTCGTCGTTTCCCGCGAACCTCCATCGGTCCTGCAAGGTCAAATCTGTAAACCGAGACGTATTCCAAAGACCCCCTTTTCTCTTCATTGACGACTGACAAGCGATGATTAATCGTTCGAGGTGGGTTTCTTCCTTTCCCATCATTCGCGGTTGGTTCGTAGCGAAGACGGCTCGCGATTTTTCGATGAAACAAAAACCTAGACG
Source organism: Araneus ventricosus (assembly GCA_013235015.1). Taxonomy (NCBI): domain Eukaryota; kingdom Metazoa; phylum Arthropoda; class Arachnida; order Araneae; family Araneidae; genus Araneus; species Araneus ventricosus. Next base: position 138,405 of record BGPR01000456.1, read on the forward strand.
TTCGAATTTCTTTTCTCAATTCAAAACGAAGTATCTGGATTTGACAATTAATTATTAATTAGCAAAATTATTTAACAAAAAATTTATGTCATCGAATACACTAACTGAATATCTTTTCTAAAATGAATCTCAATCCCAAAGTCATTTTCCTATAACACTAATAGAAAAAAGGCCCTTTAAAGGGTTAAATGGCAAAAACACTTACAAAATAAAACTTCAATGCTTTTTTTTATTCAATACAAAAAACCCAAGTGTGCATCTTTGTTATTTTTTAAATAATTATTTTAAAATGTAAGGATACTTTACGGGCATCTTATGCTTTCTCTTAGTATGTTTTGCATATGAGAAAGCGAAAATTCTTATGGAACAGATAAAGACAGTAAGAAGTTGCCATTGCAACAGTTGCCTGGACAAACTATTAGTCACACCCCACGCGTATTTAAAAACGTAATATGAAATCAAGAAGCGGGTGCTGATTCCGTTAAGATCAAGATTAAATAAATGAACGTTCTGGGAATCTAGAAATGTCTGGCAAACATTTGAAGGACAGCAATTTCAGATCTACTTTATGAAAGCCGTTCACATTCGAGATAGAGGATCAAATTTTTCGAATATAGCTTTTATATTTTTGTGTAGATCCATGTACGACGCGGCAATCCATTCTCTTAAAAATGGAGAAATTAAATATCCGATTACGAGTTTTGGTTTGCGTGAGCGATTTTGAAGCTATTTCTTTAAACTAAGTTTAGAGCTTTAACGTCACGCTTTTTATTTTCACGCTGCTGTGTCTGGCAGATATCTCATTCATTAAGTTATTTTAGAAAGTTGAAAAATTTATTTATATTTTTAAATATTTAGATAAAAATTCCGAAAGAGAATGATTTTTAAATTTAAAAAAATAAGTAAAACACTATTTCGTCTTCTGAATCTATTCTTAATCTTCACGTCTGTATTATAAGTTAATTTTTTTGAAGTAAATTAAATTGAAAAATTAAAATTTTGTTCTAGCTAGTTTTCGAATTCTTAATGGGTCGGGTTTATTATGACTGTTAAAATGCATCTAAGATTTTATGTTTACCGAAGCCTGTCTTTTTTTTTTTACTTTCTTCTATACGGAGGAACCACAAAGAAATTATTGGGGTAAAACCCGATCTCCAAATGAATCTCATTGTCTCAGACAGTGCGTCAACCGACTTAATACCTCAAAAGCGTAGGTTATATTGAAAAATCAATCTTCGGGTGGATTATCCGTACTAATTATAATCTGACTTAATCCATCGATTATCTGAATTAATTAGAGTTCTGCGTTAACCCTTCGAGCGGCGCAAACGTCTATTTCGTTTTTCATGTTCAGTTCAAAAGTAGATTGCTCGTATTTATAAGTATATTTTCTTAAAAAATCTTGAATAAAGTATTCTTAAGATTTAAAAGATAAAAGTAAATACAAAAAGGATCGATTCATTTACTTTAAAAGCCAAGTTTTCTAACCTGACAGCTAAAAGTTCAAAATAATTGGGCTCTCAGAGGGTAAAACTTCAGTTATTTGATAAGAGCGCCAATTATTTTGATTAATTAGAATTCGAAATTATCTTGCTCGACCGCCGATTATTAAAATTTATTAGAGTATGATTAGATTATCCGAAATGCTAAGAATATGCCGTTATCTCTCTCTCAAAAGCGCTGATTGTATGGGCAATTGATGGTTCACGGAAAGGAACATCGATTACACCGGTCGACACATTTTAACGTTTCGTTTGCGTTCAGAAAGGATGTGTGGCAATTCTTTATGATTTTGATATGCTGAGTTTGAAAATGACAATGAAAACCTGGGATTAGCTCAGGTTCATCTTAGATAACTGTTATTAAAATAAAGCCTCAAAGGCGCCCGTGTTGTAATACAGGCTGCTTGCAGTATGGGAACTGCCAAGATGTTATTCTAATTATGAAAAACAAAATGTACCCTTTGAAAACAATGGAATCTGGACATTAGTTGAATGTACGACGTTTCTTTACCTCCCTCTTTTTATGAATTTACAGATGTTTCAAGCGTGACGTTTCAACGCTAACATTGACGGGCTCCATTTCACTCGGTACCATCTCTCCATACCGGAGATGTCCTGATCAGTGATGTAAAATACCCAGGTATTTATTTTTAAGGGTAAATACCCAAAATGGGTATTTACCTGGGTATTTATTTTTCAATTAACTCTATTCAGATAAAATACAGGCACTGCTGTGAAATATGATTTCTATATATAATATAAATATGTATAGAATATACATTGAGCATTAGGTAAGATAAAAAAAAAGAAATATAGTTTTATGAACATATAGTTTTATGAGCCTTTTAAATTATATAAAGGCTAAAAAATGAATCAGAAAAAACAAAAACGCAATACTATATTATAGATCTTGCATAAAATGCGTGGCTTAAATGTCAATCCTTTTCTAATACAATGAGTAAAGGAATAATAATGTATTTGTTGCTTTTTAAAAATGAGAGTTATTTTAACTAAATGAAAAAACGAAATAATGAGTTTGGTTTAAAATGATAAACAGCTGATAATAGAAACTAAAATGAAAGATATAATTGTTTAACATTCTTTTTGGATTAATTAGTCAAAGTACCAGACATTGCTGATGAAAAGTTAGCAGATGTTTCAGTTCTAACAGTTTTTAAAAGAGAATTATTTTGAAAGTAATATTCCCTCATATTACTTTCAACAAAGTTAAATGATCTTTGTAATAAAATTTCAGCAACAAGAAATTTGAATTCTTTTGGTAAGGAAACTATTGTATTATTTGACGATATATTAGATACACACACTCACACAAACTATTCCTGGTTAGATGGGATTCATCTGGATCATAAACAACAATACTTAAATGTTCTTGAAACTCTAAATTTGATGAAGTTATCATGGTTGGAATTTGATTAAAAGAAAATTCATCATCTATTTTATCCCTTTCAAAACCTTTCTTAATCCAATAGAACTTTTGAAATATTTTTTGCATGTTTCTCCATTTTGCTTAGATTGGCATGTTTATACTCAACATTACAGTACTTACATTGGATACTTTTACCCTGTCTTAACATTAAAAGCTTCAAGCAGGTTACTTTCCCCTTTTTTCACTTTTAACGTAAAATATGTAGTAATATTGATACACGTAAAGTAAACGACAATGTATTCACTAAATCAAAACAAGAATGTTTGACTTCCAGCACGGCAATGTGAGTAAATTACTATTACGTTGTTGAAATAAAGTTTGTTAAATTATAGTTCGTGTCGATTACATACAATTTGATGTTACTTGAGTCAAGTAACATCTAAATATGGAGTTTCAAATAGACAAGGAACAGAACAAGTGCAAGGCTACGTAAAGAACACGGGTTAAATCTCTATCGCAATTTGAAGTTCCAAATTACTTTGTTAAGGGAGCCATGAATATCAAATTAAGCATAAGAGATTCAGTTGAAATTTTATTTCCGGAGATCAATCTGGTCGCCAAAGGCAACTAGTATAACGTAAACTGTGTTAAAAATTATTACTCTATTGTAAGTGTCATAGTTTCAAACCGGAAAAACTAAAATATCCCCCAATCCCGTTTAAGTTCTAGAATACTTTATTCTGAATCCTGTTAGAAATTGGTTTTTTTTATAATTTAATCAAAACTTTAAAAAAAATTATAAACTATGTATTATGTACATAAATTTTATATGTTTGATTTTGAATCTCCATTCACAAATACTTAAAAAAATATCCAGTTTTGGGGTACTTATTTTTTTTTTATCTCATTTTGAATCACCTTTCGCAAATACTTCTTTTTTTGCAAAATACCCATTTTTTGAAATTTCATCTGTTTAATTTTGAATCACCATTCGCAAATATCTTTTTTGCAAAATATCCAGTTTTGGGATAGTTATAATTTTTATGTTTCATTTTGAATCACCATTTGAAAATGCATTCTTTAAAAAAAATTTTGCAAAATATATAGTTAGGAGTATTTATAAATTTTATATGTTTTATTTTGAAATACCATTCACAAATACATTTTTTGGCAAAATATTCAGTGTATGGGTATTTATAAATTTAATATTTCTTTTTGAATCACCATTCTCAAATACTTATTTTGGAAAATACCCAGTTTTGGGTATTTATAAATTTCAAGTTTAATTTTGAATCGTCATTCACAAATACTTTTTTTTCTTGCAAAATATCAAGTTGTTGGGTATTTGTAGAAGTTTGTATTTTTCATTGCGAATCAGCATTCGAAAAGTTTTTTCTGCAAAATACCCAGTTTTTGGGTATTTACCCAAGGCCTGGGTAAATACCCAAAAAATATTTACCTACCCACTGGGTATTTACCCACCCCACATCACTGGTCCTGATAGAAGCGTTCGCCGTGCTCAAAGCTTGTAGAAGTACAACTGTCAATGAAAATGAGGCATTGCAAAAAATGTATTTTTGGTGATCAAATTTCATAGATCACTTCTTTCTTTTCAGCCATTGACGAAGATTTGTCGTACAATGGTTAAAATATACGCGTAGGGCCCATGCATTCTCCTGTTCGGCAAGCTTACAAGCAAAGTATACTTTGTGGGCGATTTTTAAAAGTGGTGAAATTTCACTTCTGAGAAGCAAAGGTCAATTCTCCACAAAACATTAAAAAAATGTCAACATTATTCACACAGTTTTAAGGCATTGTGTCCTAAAGGCGCTCACTTACTTATAATCTGGAGAAAACTATACGAGTAAATCTTCCACATGTCTATAACATCGGATTTTACAAAGAGAACTGAGGAGGCTAGGGCAGAATGAGGCAATCTCTGATTGGTATTGAAATCTGGTGGCTGCTGTTCGAATTATAATAGGTTGGCAGAATTCCTCGAGTGACATAATGACATATAAATGGTAGCAGAAAGAAAAGTAAATTTATACATCATAAATATATGTAGAGTAGGGGTAGTGCTAAGGGTATTGAGACTAAATGAATAGACGTTGTTTCAAACAAAGACATTTATTAAGACACTAATTATATTTGTAAAAAAAGTTATCGACAATTTGATTGAAAGTTCAAGAGGGAATAATTTTATCGTTCAATGGAAGCAATTGCTTTGAAATGACATAAACTAAAGATGTTAGTAAAAGAAAGCTAAGAGCCATTAGGCTTAAGAAAGGAATTTGCGGTACATAACCACACCCCACCATCGGGCGCGCTCCCGAGCTGTTCGACTGCTCCTTCTCTTCGGCTGCCACGGGGAGAATGAGAAACCCCGTAGGATTCTGGAATTTGCTGCTCTCAGCTTTTTCTGCAACCGTCCTTCAATTGTGTTTCAGTCGTTACGTACTGCCCTTTGGATGTATGGCTGTCAATGAAATTCTCAGAGGAGATAAAATAAAATATAAATTCTCCTCTACATAAATAAATAATGAAGTAAAACAAAAACATAGGATTATGTGTAGGTAGAGAACATTTATTTTTTAAACTTTGAAAACTAGAGCCAAATTGAAATTTTTGTTGTCAGATTCGTCTTCATCAGACTCAAATTAGTAATATTCGGATACTTTGGTTTCTGAAGTTTTATGACCGTAGACTAGTGTTATCTGAAGTTACATGAATTTGATTTCCTTGGGACATTCTTGTTTAGTAATCCCATATTTGGTACACTACCTATGTTTGTTAATTTAATCATGTTTTAATCCTATTAACGGTATCTAAAGAATAAATAAAATGAATCAACAACTATTTTTATATCACGCTCTCATTAGTGTACTAAACAGCAGAATTTATATGATTTTATTTTCTACCTTTTAATCTTGAGATCTATTGTTTCGGAAACTCACCACCAAGTGACATCACAAGTACGGAATCAAAATTTAGTTTAACTAATGATTAACTGATAATTAAAATACGAAAATATTAAAATAGTGTATTGTCATTGAGAAGACAAAAGTGTACAAAATTTAAAACCTCTGGTAAACCAAGAAGTGAGTGAAAAATAGATTACAAAATTTTATCTTTACAAACATAAAACAAATCAAATTAAATAAAAGTGTTTAAAAAAACAGAGGGAGTGTTTTTCCCTCGGCTTTCTTGTATATTTCAGCAATATGCAGCGTTTTGGTCTTCACTTCGTCGTTTTTGCATAGAATCGGGTATACATTGGAAAGGTACCTATTCCCATTGAAGGAATTTGGTTAAAATTTCCAAGATGGACCTTACAAAATCTCAATTGCCTAGCTTATTCTGTTTTTCATTTATTGCGTTACCATACACAGTATCCCCTTTGACGGATTTTATTTAAAATTTGATACATATCTGCGATTGGGATGCTAAAACGATGTGCCAATTTTCTGGGTCGTTATGACTTTTAGTTTTCGCATTCGCGAAAGTTCATATTCCCTATCTTGTTCCGTTTTTCAGTTGTGTTCACAGACAGAGAGGTGTAATTCTAAAAATGTCTTTTTTTTCGATCTCAGAGAGGTCAAAAATTGGGGATTCATCAAAATCCCGAGGTCGAGTTTTTTCGCAATTACAATACTTTCTCTTTATATATTTTGTGTACAAGAATGTAATATAATCGAATCGCTGATTGCAGACCACATGAGTCAATAATATCAAAATGATGAGAGCTTTAAAAAACTGATTGATTTTTTAAATAAATTGATTAATGTTTTTTTACTTGAGGGGTTTTATAACTAATATAATAGCCCAGATCTGTCTCTCACTGATCGAATAACGCTCTGACGTCACCAACAATAAACTTCGCGCCATAGCACTGCGAGACGTTAAACAGCATTATTTCATTATTAGAGCACCTAAATTTCAGTAATTTTAAATTTAAAAGAGTAATTGTCGTTCTAATTTCAAATTTATTAGTTCTAAAATAGTGAAATAAAATTTGCTATCGATTGATATAAAATTTATCTCGCTATGATAAATAGTTCCCGAGAAATTTCAAATTATATTAATCATATATTTCAAATTAAATTCCTGTTTTTTTAATATAAAGTAGTAAATCACGTCAGTGGTATATCATGCGCGTGATATAGTTTGGACGCCACGATGCATCTGATTATTTATTGCAATCGTGATGATATAATTTGATGATATTTTTTGGCAACGTTCTTCACACGGAATGTTGTTTACCAAGAGGTTTTTCGAATAAAGAAATACGTAAATAATATGTAAATAAAAAATATTTCCTGTCATAAAACATATGTTTATTTTATTTGTTTTCAATCAATGTTAAACATTTCTCTCGCATATATATCTTTTTAAACAGGTCAAATTTGACGGGAAATATCTCGAATGAAGAGGAAATTTGCACCCGTCATACCATGACGGGTGATTTTCTAGTACATCTATAATCTTTAATCTGTCTTTCTTCACACTTTTCATTTATTCGCACAAATGAAAATTAAAGTAATACTCCTTCAGAATGTAAAAACTGCATGAACGCAATTTTGAAAAACAAAACAAACACCTCATGTTGTTTCTGCAATCAACGACTAAATTAAAGAAAATGCATAACGTGAGAAAACTTCTCGAATTACTGATTTTGACGCTAGAAAACCTCTGCAATAGGAGGAAAACGAACTGCAAAAGCCATGAATGATGTCTCAGTACCTCTACGCACATACTGTTCTAATTACGAAAAATGCAGTTAGTGATTCATTAAATCAATTGAATGCTATTTGAAAACGCATCGAGAACTTTCTCTCGTGTAAAATGTCTGATGAAATTAGTGGAGACAGTTTCAAGTTATTTCTTAAAAGCAATAACAAATCGTTTGCCGAAAATAAGCAATTGTTTAAATAACTGCTTGAATCTGGTGGTTGCAGTTTCTGTTATTTTCGGAGAACGTCCCTTGAGTAGTCGGCTGAAAATACCTTAACACTTGAAAACAATCTTCATTTATTTTTCCAGTCGTTTCTTAAAACATGCTTTCAATGCTGTTAATTTTTTCAGCGATTCATTTTATTGTTTAGGATTTTAGAAGTTTTTATACGTTTTGTCTGACTCGTAAGATCATAAAGAACAAAGAGATTTTATTCACCCACTAACTGTTTTTCTTGCTGGAGAACAAACGTTTCATACGTTTTTTTCTGAGAAACGATTATAATTTCCTCAAATATGCACTTATTTAAGGGTAGGTAGAAAAAAAATTGTAGTCGTCAAAAAGTTCGATTAGGATTTCGACCTTATAGACCTCACTAAGACGGAAAAGATACACTTCTGGAATTGTGTCTGTCCGTCTGTGTGTATATGAACTCGACAACTCAAAAACAGAACGAAATAGGCTGATAAAATTAAGAGGAAACTAGGGATACTTGGCCCTACTTTTACTTTTTCTTATATTCCTCGAATACTTGAACTTTTAGCATCATAAAAAGTTTTGTTTTTAAGAAAGATAAATGTACTTATTCTAAACTAATGCTTCATTTAATCATAAAATAAATATATTTCATAAAACCCCTAGGATTAAGTATTCCTAAGGTTAGGGATACTTGGCCCTACATGGAAAGGGTATTTAAATTCTTTTGATAATTTGTATGTACGGGAAATTCAGATATTAGGTTAAAAAAGGTTATATTAGGTTAGGCTACTAAATTACAAAAGGTGTTTATTATCGAAAAATATTAATAAAACTAATAAAAACATAATACGGAATCTATAAAACGCAGTTGTTATTAATAAAGTCTAGTTAATAAATTAAATTAGTGTAGTCATTAAATTAAATCTAGTTATTAAATTAGTTCAAAATTTAATAAAGAATTAAAATATTGATTTAATTAAATGATAAAATTACGGCAACGGAACTGAAAACCTAGCAGAGAGTCGTTAAGGCGTTAAAGAAATGCTGGTTTTGGAAAATTAAAAAAAAGAATAGCATCAAAATGAAAAAAGATATCTAAAAAATGTTGTTCGAAGCTAAAAATAGAGAAGCTTAATAGACTTACTCGGTTCATCTAATATTTAAAGAAAAATAAAAGCAAACGAATAAAAATATATTTTAAAAGAAAATTCAAATCAAGAAATAAAGACAAACTCAATAGAAATGGCGAAACGTTAAATAAAACCAAACGATGACAAATAGTTCGAGCAAAATATTTTTATTCAAATAATAAATAAATAACACTTTCTTTCAGGCGAGGAAAAAATAGATTGATTAAATTTCAATTCTTTTTAAAATTCTTACTAAAATAATTATTTGCATTATTTGAAATCATCATATTAAAAAGAAATTTTATTCAGTAAATAATTACTAGCAAACAATTTTTAAATAATTATTTTCTATATTTGAGTTGCCATTTTGCCAACAAACTCCACGCACCAGAAAACTGATCCCAACCACAAAATGTGTTTCGGTCTGCTACGACATCAGAGCTGCAATAGCTTTTAATAGGGTCCAGTATCCCTACCTTTTTAGGGTCAAGTTCCCTAACTTGACTTTTTCAAAATAATCTAAAAATTAAACCACTTAGAATTAAGATTCTGCATAACATCGTTTATGAAATTAAAGGTAGAAGTATGCTTAAAACTCTGAAATATTTTAATTCATCAGATATTCAATAGCAAACTTCCTATCTACTGAGAATGAAAAAGTGAAAATTTACTTTTGTACGCCCAAAATATATTTACCTACTCAACATTACGATGGCTTTTCAGCTTGGAATGAAAACCCTCCAATCGACCATAAGACCAAAGATCAAATAAAAATGACACACAAAAATTACCAATTATTTCACAATCTGTCGAGTATAATAGGGTCGAGTATACCTAGGGGTCAAGTATCCCTAGTTTACCCTATATGGTCTTCAAAACAAATTTCTAGATCCATATCAAATTTTAGATAAAGTCAGTCAAAGGGAAAACTGTCTCTCTCTGTCCGTTTGTATGTGAACTCGATAAAAAAAATGCAATTAAAGCTTAAAACGAAATTAATTGAAATATCCAGTAGCTTTTAATTGTGATTCAGATCTGCAATTTTTTTTATTGGGTTGTTTAATTTTTGTTTCGTATGAGATAATTTAAGTGTTATGTTATGAGATAAATGTGATTTTTTTGCAATCTTTGCATTTTGTTTTTCCAGGGGCAGACTTTTTTGATAACACTTTTATTTTCATGTTTTTCTTTTTTGGTGCGATCCTTGATTCACTGTCTCAATATCTGCCAAGAGATTTCCTTTTCTATCGAAAGCATAAAAATAAGCAAATATTGATTTAATTTGTCAGCAAACAGCTTGTAGACAAACAGGAAATAGTAATTACTTCCAGGTGAAGTAACTTATTTGTCTCTGACAGTTATCCTGCTTTGTTTTGCATTCTAGAAACAACCATGATTTGTTTGAACAGAAATTTATTTTATTCGAACAGCTGGAAGTTGAGAAAAATGTGACTGCTTGTTTTCATCCAATTATTATACTTGTCTAGTAATGTCAATGGATGATGTGCAGGTATGAAGCAAAAAACGTGATGTTCTGGAAATATCTTTAGCTATATTACGATACGAAATGGTCCTGCAAATGGTTTTTTTTAAATGCATTGATCAAATGTGAAAGACATTTGATCAATGACCAATCATGCAATCATTTCATCATGCATTGACCAATTTTGAAAAAATTCACATTCAATTATCCATGCATATGTGTTAATCAAGGCGTTTTTAGATTATTTTTATTCTCTTAGCATTTTAAATGTGGATGAAATTAATTAGAGTTCAATTTTCAGTTAATTGTTTTGTTTTAATTAACTTTGATTCTATAAGAAAGGCGCCATTTGGTGGTGAATTTAAGAAAAAATTTATTACAAGATTCTATAATATTTAATTTTAATGAAATATATGATAGACTAAAAAATTATAAATATCAAAAAAGGTTTTTATTTCAATAAAAAGTTGAAAATAACTTTTTTTAAAAAAATCAAATACTTGGAAGTAAAAAAATATCGTAAAACAATACCATACCAAAATCGAGTCATAAAGAAAATTATAAGAAAGAAAATTCTTAAACTCATTAAAAATTATATTATAAATGTAATTAAAACTTCAGTTTTCTCACTTGTACACATGAGTGTTCTCGATTACAA
>BGPR01000456.1:182456-193179 GCA_013235015.1 Araneus ventricosus
AAATAATGTTAAGGACTTATGTTAGCAAATGAAATCAGTATTGTAATAATGTCCCATTAACTTATAAGGATGGCTAAAAAATACACTCTGTAATAATCAACTATTCTAGTTGTATAGTTATTAAATAGCAAGTATTAACTTGCGGAAACAAAATTCTGTAACTTTTTTAAATCCTTGCGTGTTCTTGTTTCCGCCATTACCAACTTTGAGTTCGCGCACCCCTAGGGGTGCGTTGTGCCACAGGTTGGGAACCTCTGGTCTAGAACCGCGTGAACAGTCAGAGACGCTCTTTAGGAGGATGGGGAGAGGAGAAGTTTGAATAAATTCCAAAGAATAATTAAAAAATAGAGATGATTAAAATTTTCAAACAAAAAGGCAGGGAGAGTTAAAGATGCTTGAATAAAATATTGTGCTGAGAAGTTTTACTATTTTTAATTCAGGTTGATTTTTTTAAAAAATAATCATATTAAGGAGATCATATTCTATGCATAGCAAGAGTTGGGAAGACAAATTCTTCAGAAGCTAACTTTTTACATACTTCTATTTAACTTGACTTGTTTCATGTTTGTAAAGATGTGTAAAAATTGTAAATTGTGTAATTTGTACAAATTGTATAATCGATCTTTCACGCTCTTCCTAATTTGCCAGAATTTTGAAATCTTGTACACATGTGCGTTCTCGATAATAGTCTACTATTTTAATATCTTCAGAATTTAATTATCAGTTTACGATTAATTATGTCAAATTTTGATTCCTTACGAGCGGCGATATTCGAAACCAAATTTGAGAAAAAAAAATTGATTTTAAGATTCGATAGTATTTATAATAATGAATAATAAATAAGAGATTAAAAAGTAGGAAATAATTAAAGTGAAAAAATTCTACTTTTTACCACATTTATAAAAATGTGTTTTTAAAAACATCTTTTTATTAAGTTTATTTAAAATTAAATCTAGTTAATCTTTTTTGAATATAACCTACAGGGCTGTTATAATTAAATTTTGTCTATTCAGAAGGCCCTCGATTCGGTTCTATGACTCCAAACGAAACAAAATTTCACTAGGACAGAAGTTCCCAACCTGTGGTACGAGTATCCCTGGGGATACGCGAAGGACCATTTAGGGGTACAGAGACAAGAAAACATAAAGGATTAAAAAAGTTACAGAATTTTGTTTCCATAAGTTAATATTTGCTAACTATACCACTTGAATAGTTGATTATTACGAAGTGTAATTTTTAGCCATCCTTATAATTTAATGTGGAATTATTAGAAATCGGGTTTAATTTGTTTTGGACTTGAACTAATACTATTGTAAAAATGGAATAAAATGTAAAATAAAAAAAAAGTTCTGCAAATGTTATTAATTCGAGTCATTTCACTTTTAAGCTAACTTACACTAACCATAACATTATTGTGGGATTTGTCACCTATGTCACTCAGTCAAAGGTGAGGTCCGGTGAAGAAAGGCAAGCTCTCGCGTAGGAGACTTCAACTGCCTTTAGCTCCCGCGAAGTGGAGACTCCAGATCTCAATGCCCAGCGACTGATCGCATAGGTGGTCACAAGCCTGAAGGATTGTCTGAGTACAGTGGTATGATGGAAATCAAGATCGTGCAGATATCCAAAAATAGATAAAGAAATAAATAAAAAATAAACTCAGAGTTAATCGAATACAACCAGAAACAAAACAAGGAATCCATTCTAGTCCACTTTTTCAAAGGCTAAGAACTTTTCGAAATGGATTCCAAAAAATATTTGGGAAATTTTTCTGTAAGATGCTAGCATTACGCCAAACATAGCTTCTCACAGCCCGAAATTCCCAAACAGAGGACAATGGAGAAGTACATTAACCCCTTTGAACGGCAAAAATATTTCAGCTGAATGCTTTGAAAGCGGCCTCTCTGTAGCTAAATGGTGAACGCAAATGTTTCGGAGCCGGTTTTCGGGTAATAAACAGAGAGCAACTTTCTAAGCCGGAGCCGGTTTAAGAGTAATAATCGAAGAACAACTTTCTGCGACGGAGCCGGTTTTAGAATAGTCATCAGAGAGCGACTTTCTACGTTCCAGCCGGTTGAAGGGTTAAAAGCAAATAATCAAAAGAAAGAGGAAAAAACACAAATATCAAAACGCTAAAAAGGTTATTAAAAATATTAGCCATCTGGCTCTATTAATAAGCCTTCATAAATAAAAAAAAACTTACCTTATGCTCATAATTGATAGATGAGAAAAAAACTTTATATGAACACTAACCCACGCTAATTTTCTCTGAGAAGGAGGAGTTATTAAAGTCCCCTGGCGCCATCTATATTCGCAGAAACAAAAACAGAAGAGGCCGAAACAGAAATTTCTTGTAAGGGAATGAAACCAATTCAGACATATTAAGAGAAAAAAATATGATAGCGTAGTGAACTCTCCGACACTGGATTCTATTTATGTCCTCACAGTTAAACAAACACCTGTACATACAATCATAGCAGAAAACATAATAAACCTGTAATCATCATCTCTCCTCTTTCAACATAATGCTAATAAGTAGATGTGTTACTTCAAAAGGGGTGATTGGTATTATTTCAAACCATCACACCCACATTATTGATAGAAACTTCTTTGCATAGATGGATGATTGGGGGGGGGGTATGATAATAGGGGGTACGCGAAAACAAAAAGGATAATCAAGGAGTACGTGAGTAAAAAAGTGTTGGGAACCCCTGCTCTAGGATGTAATACAAACGATGCGCTCTGTGAAAGAAACGAAAACAAAACAAAAAAAAAATCGTCAAAAGTGGCTGCACCATTATCTAAGGCGCCCTTTGCAGATTTATTATTATTACAGAAGCAAAATTGAGTAGTTCACTTGAGATTTTTTTTTAGTTTAACTAAAAAACGCTGCCGATATTCAATTCTGAACGTACGAATGGCAGCTTGAATCGAACAGAATGCAGAAAAAAAAATATTCATCCAACACGAATGGCACCGAATATGCCAAAAAAAACCTTTATAATTGTGGTACTTTTTTGTGTAACTTTATAATACAAATCGAGTATGTGCTTGCTTATTTGTGAGGAATTTAATGATGCCAGAACCAGATTTGGCTGAACTCGAGTATGCATAGTAACCACAACTTCTCCCTCGATTTACGACCATTCGCATTTACGACAAAAAAAAAAAAAATCAGATTTCAAAATATAGCGTTATTTGAGGCTGTATTTTTGTTTACAGTATATTTACAAAAGAGTAACTATTATGTTTTTTGCATTACGTACCATAACTGTACTAATTGTTAACATTATGTACAGTGGTGTAGTCGCAAAATGAGAAGTGCCGGGACGTTCTAAAAACAGTACCGGAACGCTCTAAGGCCCCTTTCACATTATACGGTTGAACCGTTACGGCAAGAATGCATTAGGCCGCCTCTTGGTGGTAAACTGAAGAAATGAGTGGGAGCTTTCACACTAGCCGATCGCGGTTTGAGTCCGTTTGTTGGGGTTTAAACCAGCCGCGTGCGCGACTGCAAAAAACGGCGCCGTTACGACTTCGTCTTAGTAGTAATGTATGAAAATATGCTGACGCTTTCACACTGCACGAATTTCATCCGGCTGCCGTCAAGGTCACTTGTTCTTTTTGCCTTCTCGAAGCTTTTGCAGTTAATTAATGATTCCATTATTTTTACAGAATGCTTCAAAATTTAATTTTACTATTGTCTTTGTCATTTATAATAATTTTATTGTTATTATAGAATGCACTTTCGTTTAATTTGAGTGTTGACTGTGTAATTTTTTAATGTTTTCGTTATTTTTTTCCTATTTAAAATTTAGATATTTTATTTTATTTCGAAATATGCCAATGCTGACTAATTTTTATATTATGTAAGATCAGGGCCGTCTTAAGATTTTACAGTGCTTGCCGCCCAAACAAAATATCTAGCTAAAAAAATAATTCAGGAGCATTATAATGTTTTGATAACATTATATTCTCCTAGGTTATTTTATTAACTAGGTTCTATACCATATTATAACATATAAAATTGTATAACATATTTAAAATTACAATTAAATAAATATTTTTGGTTCAAAATCAGTATAGAAAGTTTTCCTTGGATCAATAGCGCACTGTTCTTCTGCCTAATTTGCCCATTGGATAGGACGGCCATGTATAAGGTATTGGAAACGAATATACTATTTCATGTAAATTAATAAAAATCTGGATAGCAGTGTCTAATAATCATGACTGAATTCTAAGATAACAACATATGTTTCATTTCTGAAGTCGCAATTTCAAGAAACTTTTAACCTTTCATAAGTAATTCCGACAGTCTTATAGAAGTCTTCAGTATTTTGAACTCTTTACGGAGATTCCATTAAAGTTTCCGATTTTTTTATGATTTTATTTGAAAATTTAAATCATGAATATGTCATGATATTGCACATGAGTGTACTTTAAATAATTGAGAAGATATAGTCAAAACCCATCTCAATATAAAGAGATGTTTGGTGAGTGACTTGTTGTAAAGATTTATAATTAATTTAACTAGTCTTTTATATAAATATTTATTATAATTAGAAGTCATAATTTAAGATTATAAGAAGTGCAATTATGAACTTTTAAATTAGTACAAAACTATAAACTTTTAAATTTTTCTACTAATTATACACTCTTACTCTCAGTATTCAGATAACTCAAAATAACAAAACTCCATTTACTCAATTCACTTACCTTTAGATTCATAGCATCGTAGATCTTAAATCATATTTACATGTGCAAGGCAAGTATAATAGCATTTGATCATATAAATACCTAATTTATCTCTAGTCACAAATTAGCATAACTACGATTTAATTTCAGTTCTTAATTTATCCTTAAAATAATCACCAAAACAATTCATAAAGATCTTAAGATTTTGCGTTGTGTCCTACATTTATAAAAAATTTTAGATGTTAAATTTTATAAAGTTAACCCAGGTTACACCAAATAGTTACCTCCATCACTGTCATAGGGGTGGCAAATAAATCAGAGACGAAATTACTGCAAACTAATGACATTTATTTATATAAAAAAAAAAGGTAACTCCACCAATTTATCACACAAATTACATATCCTAATCATATTGAATAAAAATCAGAATTCTTACTACATATGCTCGATGACAAAAAAACACATAAAATAATGAACATAATAAAAAAATTATAACAAAACACAACAAGCATAATTATACATTTAGGGTCGACCCAGATTATGTAAGAAAAATGAATATTAATTCAACACCTTATCCACATTCAAAAATTTAAAATTAACTCTACTGCATCCTCAGCATTAATTCAATTTAATTTTATCTCATTAATATGAAGCTCATATAAGGGAAATTTTTAGATAGTGGCCACTAACAGTTTAATAATTACCATAATCTTTACCAAACTTATTCTTATATTTTGTCACCCAAAACTATATTAATTGTCTTTTTAATAATTAACGAACATATCTCTATGTATAAACATTGTTACCCCAATTAAAATACAATCAAATACAAATACCAAGTGAATCATAAAGTGACACACAATTATCTCAGCAACTTAACATAACACTCAGTTATAGATTTTATACCTATCATTGATCTTTTTTTTTATATTAGACATCTTAGAACATACATATAATATAACAATTAGAAATCAGACATTCAAATGTAATTTAATATTTATACCAATACATAAATGTTAATTTTTATAAATTAAATATCTCATTATAAGGTAAAAACTTACAAGTAGGTTTTATACACATTAATCTTCACCAAGCCAATTCGTCACTTAAATTTCAATTTCTTAAGATTAATTTAATAATGTGTTCTACTCAACTAACGCTTACGTTTTCAAATTAATTAAAAGAGTTTCGGAAATTATTGCAAACCCCCCCCCTTTTTTTTTTACTGTAATAATAACCAATTCATTTACATATCATTTCTCTATGCCTAATACATATATAAAATTTTAGTCCATATACTAATCGAATATTGTTATCTTCCTTCAAGCACATTCTAGAATCCTACTAGATTTAATATCAATTAATAATACTTGCAATTTACTTAGCCTGGTATTTACTTCACACAAGCAATTCTTTTAAAACTATCCATAACAACATGTCTTCAAAGTAAATTTAATACAGAAAAAAAAATAAAAACTTAACTGAGTAGATTTGGTTGCCCGAAGCTGCAGTCAGTCCCGGATTTTGGTCCCAATTATGTCCTGAGTATTGAAATTTATATGCAATTTGAACACCTTCGGCCAACCCAGAGCGGCACGACGAGGAATCACAAGGATCTGACATCTTAATGGTTCACAGAGGGATCCAACGGGGAAGACAACGGCCCTCTTCAACAACTTTTATTTTGGTTAAGGATTCCGGTGCAATGGATCTGCAGACACACAGAATATCGTAGCCGAAACGCACGTCTTGGGGAAACCCCTTGTGTCAGCCCAGCGACCAGCATATTCGTTCAAGAGATGTGTCGATCGGCACGACCTTTTCCTACCGAATCCTGCATCTCCAGCTCGGCCTAACAGATAATCCGCCGCAAAATTTCGAATCCGGCCAGGGGCCAAGGCGGCCCTCTTCTTTCCTTTCTCAGCTTCCCTCTTCTCTTTACGGAGCCTAAAACCTCTCTGTCTGCCCCAAGTTCCTATTTTTTAAAAAAAAAAACACCCCTCTTTGGCGGCTCAAAAACCAAAAGTTTTGCCAATCTACGTGTTGTGTGTTGCAATTAATATTGCAACCCTAAAAACCAACGACAAACACATTCCAGAAAACAGATCCCAAGGGGTGTCCCTCTACGCAGATAGCAAGCCTTCCCTTTTCTGCTCTGTCCGGGGGAAGGGGGGACAACACCCACGGTGGAAGGGTGAATGACCCACTCCAGACGACCTCCAGCTTGAAGTTGAGAAAAGAAAAACACTTTATCTTTTGTTTTCGCCTTTAATTTCGTTTTTTTTTAAAGCATTTGAATACCATTAATAGTTAAAAAAATTTTTAACAACCAGAATACAATAACTATATCAGAGCTTAATTAATTTTGCTAAATTCCCAATCCAAGAAAACTCTATACAACAGACTTATACTTTAAATACTTACACACAGGATTTTTAAAATATTGTTCATCAAACACACAGAAATTTCCCTGCTATGCTTATATAACCACAATCAAAAAACATAAAAAATCAAAACATTACGTTATAGGTTTTTTCAATGCGTGGTATCTTACATATAATTTTCAAGAAAAAGGTATACTATTTTAACGTCATAAAAAGTGATTAAAGCATATCTGATTATTTACCATGTTAAATGATTTTAAAGCTGTGATATTTCGAAGGGAATTTTCATAACATTTGTTTGCAATGGGTTGTTTAGTTCTTTTTAAATCCTGCGCGCAAATGAAATCCATGTTCCACAACTTATGTATAATCGATTTACGTAATATGTTATTAATATACATTTGCAATGCTTAAAATTATTACACTAACCTTAAAATCCATATATAGGGAGGAACTTATTTTATATAATTATGGTAAAAACAAAATCTATAAGTTTTTGCTAAGTAATAAACAGTCGCACTTTCGCTATTGCTTTTTCGTTGTTAAAAGGTCCTATAACGCTTTATGTTTTAAACACAGACGATTAAGATTTAAAAATAAGTATCAGTTACTTGCGATTTTGTTTAGTTATATTAACGTCTCGTTTTGAAGCAACACGAGGGCTATTTTAGGACGGACCTCGTAATTTTGAACTGCTGCCACATGGCTAGGACGACACCTGAGCTGGCACCCCCTCTCCAAACTTTCGACTCACAGCAGATCGAGGACGTTTCATCCCTACCTATGATTTAACAGGCAGCACAGTTACTTCAGAGTCACAGCTACCATTTTTGTCGGTTGAATGCAGTTCCAAATGTCAGTATTTTGCCGCAGAGTATAATTTTTTATTCGGTTGTGGAATTCAATAAAAGATGCTGCAGACATTCCGACAGTCATCTGCACGTTCGTTGTTCTTCCAAAAGTGAGGCGATTATAGTCTCGTTTCTTTTGATTGATGCGTGCAAGACCATATTGCTGCTATTTGCTTCCGATCGATACTGAAACAGCTATGAAATTAGAAACCGCACTCAAATACTGACGGCGCAAATCGTCAAGTGTGAAAGCAAACATGACACGGCAAAGAAAATAAACAAATTTGCGCCGTAACGGTTAAACCGCATAATGTGAAAGGGGCCTAACCTGGGTGACAAAAATCGCGCTATTTTAAGGACATTTTCAAAATTTTTTGATATTTGTTTCTCGTAAAAAAAAAAAGCAGTACCGGAACGGCGTTCCGGTCCGTGTCGGCTCGACTACATCTCCGATTGTGTGCAATAACTGTGTTTTATGTGCAATTTTTCTTTGTGTGTTCTTTGTGTTCAAAACCATAAATTCGAAGCGGAACACGGTTGTAAGTCGAGGAGACCATGTATTACCTATCGACGGATCTCATTCAAAATTTGATACAGGTCTACAAGTTTGGTTTAAGGGGACTCTTAAACCTCGAATAAATGGGGGGGGGGGAGGGAACTGTCAAATTCGATACATTACATCCATGGAACAATGCAAATCACAAACTCACTTTTTTTTTCAAGAAAATATCTGTTCTTTCTCTTATAGTACTCACAATTTCAAACCTTTATATTGGTATGTATTTATTTGAGAGAGTAACAAATATGGGTATAATTTTAAGAGAAAAAATGAGATAGTCACCTTGAGCGCATGATTACGGATAAAATATTGGTCTAAATACGATATTTATGGTATCTAAGTAATTCAAACAGTCTGTTTAAGAAACTGAATCACATTTTATTAACATTTAAATTTAATTTCCATTTCATATACCAATTTAAAATAAAATGTTAAAAATAGTTAAAATTTCAACTTTTTTACTTCCCCAAAATACTTCATTGGAGAATGTATGTACACAAAAATTGTGGTTCAATTTGTAGAGCATAGCACAATACATATTCGGTAAAAATATTCATTAGTTCTTGAGATATTGTGCGCGCAGTATAAAAAAAAACACATTTTAAGATATAGCGCTTTAAAGATATGGCTATTTTCAATGTTTACGTTGAACATCTGTTACAGTTTCCTTCACAACTTTCATAAATATAGGTATTTTTTTTAACGCGGATTGTTTTAAATTGTTTAGAAAATACTGGGAAATAAAATATATTTATTTCATAAAATCGAAAATCTTCGACTTCACTGATTCGACTGAATCAGATGCAGCGCCCTCTAGCGAACAAAAAGAGTATTTTAATGATTTCAATACATTTATTCGGTTTATAATTATAATGAAGTATCAATGCAAACAGAATACTGCAATATATTGGGGAAAAAGGTACTTTATAGATCTCCACAGAGTTTCAAAGTAGTTAAACGTTTTTTTCCAAAAAGAAATATACATTCGTAATTATTAATTGTATCCATCTTTGAGCATTTATTTTGACCTTCGTATAATTTTTATACAGAAACGGCTTTCAACTAATTGTAGAATAATATTTCTGTAACAATCATATGAAATTTTGTAATCATCAGCAAATTTTTTCTACCCCAAAAGATGGGTTCAGTGGAGCCCTTCGCTTTCATTTTTTTCGCGAAGACAGCCTTAACAGTCGTATGTCCAAACCACACGCCAAATTTCAAACATCCTGCTCGATGCATAAGTCAATTATCGTATTGACATGCACAAGGCCCGACAGATATCATTCTAAAAAAATTTTCAGACTCATGGAAGTTATAAAACGATGAATTTCATCAAAATCTCGAGGTCGAATGGGTTGATAATAGCAACACTTTCTCTACGTTTACTTCATTGTCGAGGGGACAAAATGCATCCGTGTCATTAACGGAACAGAACGCCACTGCATTCCTCGCGTCAAGAATCATTCTTTTATTTAATCAGTTGAGTGGGCATGGCAAGAAGTGGGGGGAAGTAAACAAACAAACGCAAGAAGCCCCGTAACTAACACTACTCCTAACTTTTTCTTAATTGATCTTGAATTCACTGATAGGGGTTGAATAGAATAAGGATAAGATACTGATAAGAATGATGATACAGAAGCAATAATGAAAAAAAAAACCTCAATGTATAACGAAAATAAAAAAAACACGCAAATGTTGACGCAAAGCAAGTGGCATTATAATGTATGGAAGATTTCTAACGGTATTAATGAAAAAGTATACCCGAAAAGAATTAAACAAGAATTTAAATTATGAAACTGTAAAGATTTATGTTGAAAAAGAACAAAAACAATTAATAATTTTTTTTTTCACGTTTGTGAATGATACGATGTATACAATCCTGGAATGTGAATCAAAGAAAACTATGGACGAGTTTTCTTTTATGATTATTTTGAGTTATTAGAACCTTCTGTACCCAGGATCCACTTGTTGGCTTCTACTTATTTAAACATGAAAGAAGCAACATGAACTATGAATACTCCATTTAATTCAATTTATTTCTTTTTTTTTCAAGAAGAATCTATTTGCAACGGAAATGATCAACAAAATTCTAAAAACTACATTTTTCTACTGTTGCCACAAAAAATATATGTGATGAACAAAATTAAATATGATAAAAAAATAAATGCTTTAAATAAAAAGAAAACGATATTTACAATCAAATATTAAATGCTTAAAAGAAAACGATATTTACA
>BGPR01000456.1:193189-203367 GCA_013235015.1 Araneus ventricosus
TTAAATGCTTAAAAGAAAACGATATTTACAATCAAATATTAAATGCTGCGTGAGCTATAATTCAGCCACTACACACTTTCGTTTTTCGATAAACTTCCGATTTAAGCAATCGCCAAATCCATTTGAATAATGTATCAAAATTTAACTGCCAGTAATAACCTAAATCGTTTGTTTGAAAATTTAACCGCCAAACAAACCTTAGAAATCGCCAAAAAGAACGATAACGAACATTTATGGAAGCCTTCCCCCAAAATGAAACTCTTATTTTAAGTAAACACTGAGAGCTACGATAATAAGGACATCAAATTTAATACCTTCAAAGTATCCTTAAGCCATAACATTAAAAAACTCCACTTTAAAATGCAAATTAACATCTTCAAACAAGAATGTTGAAATTTTGAAGACTCCCATTGTCGTATCATTACACCGGAAGTTGGTTGGTGTAGAGGAAGTTCTACATTGCCTCAAATAAACGAAAAAGAAAACATGTCCATAGTAAAAAATATTACCTCTATTTGTTTTTAAAAATGTATATATGTGATAATTCTTTTTCAAGCCATTTAATTTCGAAGATAAGAGCACTTCTACTTTAACTTATGAATCTCGCGATCTTTTAGTTTCCCCAATCCTCATAAAAATACCGACTCAGCTTTTGTTTTCGTGAGGATAAGGGTCCATGCACTAACTGGAATTTATTAAACTTGAATCCTCGAATAGTTGTCATCGAAATGCAATTTAAATTATGTATTTAATTTATTAGTATACATGTGTATTCAGAATATTCAACTTCCATAAAATTCAATATTACAGTTCGAAGATTCAAGTTTAAAGAATATGAATTTGTACATGGACCCTCATCATTTAGCTTCTCTTAGAGTGTACCGAAAATCACCAAGTTGCAATGCCGATATCTTTCTGAATACTAATGGCATTGAACTGGAATTTTTATATGAGTTGCCCTATATATCTGGTTCTGAAGTTAGGGGGGAATTACGCTACGTTTCGCACATGCGCAGTAGAAAATTATTTACTAAAAATACTCAGATTTCTGCTAATATTCAAATTTTTTAATACAATGCTTCTTTTACATATTGCCAAGTATTCTGAAGTTTCGTTCAATTTGGTGGGAAACTCTGCATGTTACAAGCAAAAAACATGCAGAAAAACTTGGGATTTTTTTAATTAATTTTTTAACCTTTATATCTTCCCAAATATTTGTACTGTATTTACGAAAATACATGTAAGTATTATGCACATCAAACATAACCATTGATGAAAGTTACATCTCGTTGTCAGCTTTCTGTGAAACAGAATGGCCCAAACTCCATTTTCGCCTTCACCCCTTTCTGCTGGCCCCCTTAATTGCCCTCGTGACCGAATCTTCACTGTAAAATGTGAGTTCCGACGACAGTATGTTCCACGATTCTCAGCAAATGACTGCGAACCATAGTATCCATATTAACTCCAATTTTGTAGCATCTTCAAAATTGTGCATTATTTTTGGACACCAGTGTACTTCGCTTTTAGGAATCAATATCCAAACTTTTTTTTCTTTGAATCAAAGAAATATGTATTTAAGAATTGGATAGATAGATCCGAAAGGTCAGTGTTCAAAAGATAACCATCCATGTGTCCTTCTAAGAGTTAATTATATTTTAAAGGTACTACCGTATTTTCTTCCATGAATTCTAATCTTCCTTACATTCATTTTTTGATTTTTCATAATTTTCTGAGTTTCTGTCAAGTCTAAGAATTCAAATCATCTGCGAAAAAGCAGTAGCTTTTATTTTCTCGCATCCGAAATATAGAAAGAGTACTGCTAACATCATGAAAATTTAACTTAGAGATTTTGTGCATCTCCAAGTTTCAGAAATCCCCAAATCCAAAAAAAAAAAAAAAACATTTTTGGAAATATATCTGTATGTATCTGAACATGAGGGCCAAAAACCGAAACGAGCTAGACAGATGAAATTTTATTGGGTTTTTCAACACCCAAAATGTAGATCTGTATCAAAATTTGGAAGAAACGGGAAGTTTTTACTCGGCTCCTTGCGCATGCGAACTCGATATGTAGGGTTGCCATAATAATAGTCAAGCATTGATATGGCACGTTTAAGTGCTAACCAAATAAAACATGAAAAATGTAGGTAGGAAATGGTTTATTTTACTGTGATGAAAGATCAATAAAGTTTAAGCAATCTTATAAAATGAACACGTAGAATAATAAAAAAAGATGCAAGGATAATTCTTTTTAGCCTAGTCATATTTTAAAGTTGATTTTACTTTTTTAATTATATCATTTTCTTCTTTCGCATAATTATAAAATTGGGCGCAAGTCATTCTAAAATTATAATGACAAATCAAAATTGCTTCTGTTTTTTTCCACTGAGAACCTGTTTCTTTCGTCCGACAATTGAGTTGATATTAAGGAAAATATTCTCTCCACATTTGCATTGTGGGCTGGAATAGCAAATACGTATTCGCATATCTCTGTTAGACATGACTTCTGATCATGACTTTGTATCTGCAAAACACTTGAGCCATTTTTATTTCTTACTCAATTTCATAGTTGCTTCGCAAATTTTGGTTGGTAAATTTTAGAATTCGCTGGAAACATTTATTGACTACACAAAATTCTTTATTATTCAAAAAAAGCGAAAAATTTCGTGAATTTTTTTTCCCGAATATTGAAACCAATATTAAAATCGAATCAATATTCAAACAGTTTCTTTAGAAAGTTTGAATTCTCTCAGAAAGATGCCATTTAAAAAGAAGAAGATGCGTGAAATGAATGAAGACAATTTTAAAACTAAAATGTTACATTTTAATCTTCTCTTTATCAGAAGTTCAAAACACTCAGATAATTTTTATTTTTTAGGGAAAAAAATGAAAAAAGAACTGTCCTACAGACTCAAGCATCATTCACAGTCGACACTCCTTCATATCACCATTCACGCGTTGAACTTACACAACCAGATGCAAATCCAAGAAATGACGCAAAAGCTTATAGCGTAACGTTATCACTCCATTACAGCAACAAGCTACTAAAACCGTTCTTTTAAACACCATCAGAAGAGAGATTAATCACGCGTTTTTTGACATATTTCTGCAGAGTGAGATCAAGGTTTTCTACGCACTTTGCGCTTTGTAAACACTTTTCGTTTTCTATCTCGGTTCCCTTGAAGCAGATGTTTACTTTCGTTCCCAGAATTGTGTCAGCCATCGCAGAATGTTCTAGAATAAAGAATGAATGAAAGGGCAGGTGCGTCAGTTCAGTAACCGACGCGATGGCCTTTCTTTGATGTAACTAGTAAATAAAGCAGATTGCTTAAGATACTGCAATGTTTTGAAGAGAGAGAACATATTTTGAAATGTTTATAACACCAGACATAATTGTTACATAAACTATGAGACATCAGAATGTAGAGGAAAGTTCCTATGACGTTTGTAGAATTATCTAAGTACAGTACAGTCTCTATTATCCGAGCTCCTATCAACCGAGGTTTCAACTGACGAGCTAATGCCAGAAAATCGAACTCTATTTTTTATTTCTTTTAGTAAAGTCAACGAATTTTTCAGAAAAGGGTACCGTGTTGGGTATTTGAGCCACTTTTCACGTCGAGGAGGCACCTAAAAGTTCGTTATCAGGAGGCGATATTTTACAACTAAAGAAATTGTTTGGAGAAAAACCATCGGGAGTGTTCTCCCCTAAACTTTCTCGTATACTTTCCCAAAAAGGTGCCGTTTCCCTTCCACCCGCGTGGATAAAAAAATTCGAACCTACTGTAACCCAGAATCCAATGACTATCAGAAGGTTTTCATTATAGTGATTGAAAAATATCTAGGTAAAGAATCAAATTCAAAGAGATGCGTAGCGATTAAATGCGAACCGATTTTCCACTCTTACCATCTCAAGGACAAAGTGGCGTAATCCTTCCGCGTGCACAGGCATTGCTACCAGAGATTGCTACCAGTACGCATGCTCATGGAGTTCGTTTCAAAAGTGAACAAGTATGCAATTATACAGACCGACAGACAGTCAGCCCATTGAGGCCCAAAATTTTATACGGACCTACATTCATGATGATAAAACTGTGTACAAAATTTTATCCATCTAGCTATTCAGATTTTTGAGTTATAGTGTTCGCATGACCGCGGACAGACAGACAGGTAGACTTCCCGTAGAGAGATTTTGTCCAAAATTTGATAGAAACCTACAAATTATGTTTAAAGACCACTTACCAAATTTCATCCCCGGAGCTCTAATAGTTTTCGAGTTATCGTGTTCACAGACAGACAGACGTGATCCCAAAATTGTGTTTTTCGGACTCGGGAAGGTCTAAAACGTGGAGATTCGTCAAAATCTCGCCTTCGAATTTTTTGGCGATTACAATACTTTCTCTTTGTATACTTCGTATACGAGAAAGTAAAAACACGGTTTCATTCTTAACCACTTCAGTAGTGATGTGAGGAAATTCCATGCATTGTCACGAAAAAATGGTACCGTAACCCTATCGGAAAGTTTCTCGTTGTAGAGCGGGCGAAAATATTCAGTTGTGAACACACTGAAAGAATCATTCGGAAAATGCAAAGGAAAAAGCGGAAATCAGTAACATTCGTGAATCGACCTGCCTCAACATCTGTGTCTACGATGGATGACCGGCCGCCACGACTTCATCTGGCGCTGTGGCTCCCGCATAATAGCCCCCATTACGAGCGGCTCATCGGGGTACGACCGTCATCGGAGATGGGCCCTAAGAGCCACACCACCATTACTGGATGGAAAAAAATGGAAGTTTGATAAGAGAGTTTTTTAAAATGTTAAAACTTTGTGACATTTTTTTCTAATTTCAAATAAACAATTTTGGAAAACTTTGTCGAAAGGAAAGATGGCATTTTAAAATTTAGTCTCTATTAACAGAGTTTTCGATTATCCTAGGTGATTACGGTCCCAATCAGTTCTGATAATCGAGGTTCTGCTGAGTTAACCGGATTAAATTTCAGATAGGCTAGTCATTTTATGAGGGATCTCGATTAGATAAATGATCCGTCTTTTCAAAGTTTTTGTTATTTATCCGAAGACCGAAATCACATCTTTCCGAAGATTTCTTCGAATAGAATGAACATTTAATGAAAATGTGTCAAAGGAATTAACTAACTGGATTACAGAGGTTGTTATCTTCTTCTCTCAACATGGCCCTTTCCCTGCCTACCTCAAAAAGTTTCACCTGTCTGACAGCGATTACTGCAGTTGTGGTGGAATTGGCACGACACTTCACTATGCCACGGAGTGTATTTATACAGTGTCTTGGCATATGAGGAAGCCAGCGCCAAACTTCGAACACGAATGGCTGGAAAGGGTCGCCAATAACCTCGTCTCCGGGCATAAAATTCGTGGGATTATCAAATTCATTAGCGAAAACAGAGATCTTTTCCGGCCTCCCTAGCCTTCAACTTTCCAGCGAGCTGAACTAAGCAGCTCAATTACCGGACATTTCCCCCTTCAAATAAAAGAAAGGTATAACAACATCTAAAGAAAAGAAGACTATTACGAACTAATAGTGTAAAAGTGAAAATGCCTGTGCTGTATATATATAGTGTATATATTTCCTTCTTTTTGTTTATTTTGTTTTTCTTAAATAAAATTCCCGTGTCTTGTCCATCAAACCGTTCAGTGACCGGTCTGGTCACGGGTACGGGGGTAAGAGACGGCGTTCTGTTCTGTAGCTTGAGAACCTGATAACACATTTAATGCTATTTTTGTAGCAAGAACCGAGAGCCATTTGCGGGTGCTGATGAGGTGTAGTAGTGCCATAAACTGGGCACGCGCGGTTGCTGAAATTCTCTGTCACGAAGTTATGGCTCGTGAACGGTTTAACCATGCTGCTTGTTAACTGAGAAGACAAACTCATAATGCTTATATGGATGTTACCTGTTGTGAACCAGATGGCTTGGTCTAGGACTCGATGGTCGTTGCTATCAAAACCGAAATGTTTCAAAACCTTCCGCAAAAGTCAGTGAGGGAATACAGCGGTTTATTATTTACTAGCCTCCTACGGCGACCAGCTGGTTCGCCAATCTTGTATTAATAGTAATAAGGCAATTAAGGCTGACATTTTAATCATTTTAATTTTTGTAAGCTGAAAGCAATAATTGCTATAAGGACAAAGAAATGAATTTAAAAACACGAACAGTGAACAGGTTAGTTAGTGTAACTGAATTTAAATTCTTTATATACAAAACGAAAATGTACAGGATATTTTTGCATGTAATGAACTTTGAGTTAATCCCTTATATTTAACTGTTAAAAAACGATAAGGAAAAAGATTCTTTGAAAAATGGAAAAGATTTTAAATTGGAAGTACAATAATTACATTTCTCAGCTAAAAATAATTTACATATTGAAACTAAACAAAACTCAAAATAACTAAATAAAGTTTTTCTGTAGAAAAAGAGAAATGACTACATTTTATGAAACGCAAAACTAAATTCATGATAACCATTTAAATCTCGTCAATAAAAACAACCATTTATAAAAAAAAATATTGAATTGATATGCTTGAAAAAAAATCTTGAATAATAATTCTGTGCATAACAAAATAACAAACACATACTAAGAAACTGAATATCTATAAACTATAAAAACACAAATTGCCAAATAATAGCAAATAATAAAAAAATGAACTAAAACAGGCATACGTTTGGATAATAGTTATTCTCTCTGCGGAGCAAAGTAAAATATAAAAACACACATCTCCATTCAACAGTGTACAGGCAAGATAATAAAAATGTGCATTTCGAGTGGATAGAAAAAAAAATTAAATCAGGAGAGAATTTTAAAACTCAAAAGAGATGTTTAAAAATTTCTGAGAAAATAGCATAAAACAAAATAAGCAAAAGTTAAGTGTGAGTATTGGAAGAATTTAAATCTGTTTCCTTTTAGGTATGAGAAAAAAGAGGAAGTATTTGTTGACACTGACGAAGGTAACACTCAGTCGAGATTCGAACCCGGTTTCAAAACGTGGGAGGTACATGTCTAACCTCCTGCGCTATCGGAACCGCGTCAGGGAACGTTTGAAGCACACTGGGACCGGTTACCTATCTTCAGTCCATTTTTTTACCGGTTATTTCATTTAAAAAATAACCGAAAAGACCGATTAACCAACTATGGAGTTTTCCCACCTTTTACCATTCAGCCACTTTTGCGGAGTAATGTAGTTACAAATGTGCCAGCTAGCAGGCTTCTGACTTACTTGCATGTGTGAGACATATTGCGAATGTCCCGTCTTAGCCACTAGGAACTACCGTCGGTACTGTACAAACATGAAGTCACTTCCCAGTAATGTGAGTCTTATGGATGGGAAAGTTTTACAGGGATAAGTAATAGGATGACTATGGCAGCCACGCCTGGTCCCCTGACCTTGGCGACCATCTTGGCGACATTTGGAGACTTTAGCAGCCAGAATATGGGATCTCAAGGTGCTGGAATCTTCTCGATATCTCTATTAGGAGAAAGATGCAGCAGATATTACTAGATAATTCATGTGACGTCACGGCCTGACGGGAAACTATATAAAGAGGCGCTTGGATGACGGAGGTGTGTGTTGATCGACTGCTGGGATCGCCTTGGAACGCCAGTGTCTTTGGAGTTCTATCCGCTGTGCGAGCTAGTAACTGTTGGACGCCGAGCGGTAGGAAGTCGTGATCCATTGGGGCGACTTTAGAGTTTCGTCCGCAGTGCGAGCTAGGAAGCTAGTGAGCTGAAAGCGCGCTATTGAAAGTGCAGTTATTATCGTTACGGATTATTTGCTGACTATTTGTGTTGTTAGATAACAAGAAGTTTCGTCCACCAGTGCGAGCTAGGAAGCTGAGCTGAGCGCTATTGGAAGAGCGGTTATTGTCGTTACTAGTTATTTGCTGACTGTTTTGTGTTGCTAAATATCAAAGTGCTGAACCGTTGTGCCTGTGAATTGTTGTCTGTTTACACTTTTCTGCTAGTCTGTGCAAGAACTATTGTTTCCTTACCTGTGCTACGTGTTTTCCTGCATATTTGTGAATAAATCTTCATTCTCCATTATCTACGTATTTGGACTGTTTTACACCATACACCCACAGATAGACTTTAACAATTACTTTTTTATTTTTTCATTTTTTGCGCCCTTTTTGACAGAAATTTTTTACCTGTGCTTGGGGACAACGCAGCAAGCTACTAAAAAGGGACGTACGGCCACAATAATCATGAAATTTAAAGAAAAGAAAGACGTTTTAAATCGCGATTATATATTTTTTAAAGGAATATGAGCATGTTAGTTCCTAACACGGTAGAATTCTCTCCACGTCGGGATATGGTAACTTTATTGAATCTTTTCTATAGTATAACTCTTTTGAAACTAGAACCGATACCAAACAGCAGAAGACGCCTAAGTGAATTTCCTTTTTTTGAGGTGGGGGTGGGGGGAAGGGTCGCAGAATTCGCTAGGCAGATTCTATATTTAAAGCAAAACTAAAGGCCACCTTGTATTAAAACATGCAATTTTAATTTTCCGGATAAATGTTTTCAAATCAATATAAAATTTATAAAATACATTAAAATCCAAATAATATAATTTACAATTTACAGTAATCATTACAATTTATTTAATATAATTTATCTTAATAGATGCTTCAGTTACCATTTATCCTTTTGGTGTCTCAGAAAAAAGTTGTTACTATAATGATAGGTACAGAAATGTTTTCCGCTGCATTACGTATTACTAATTTTGCCATTGATCTATTCCTTCAATGAGGGCAATACTTAGGGTCTATTCTGTTACCCCAGTTGGGTGGGAGACGTCACTTTTCCCATTGTTAACGTGCGGAAAAGTGACGTCTCTCAACAACTGAAATTATGAAATATAACAATTAACTAATTCAATCTTGAGCAATTCCAGCAAATTTAAGAGAGGATTTCCCCAGTAGCACAAGATATTTTTCAATATTGTGCGATATTGAACAATATTCGCAATATCTACAATATCATATAATAATATATAATATCGAACAATGTGTACATATCATATAATGATATATAATATCGATCAATATTGCATACAATATCATATAATGATATATAATATCGAACAATATGTTACACTTGTGTTTCGCTACCTGGGATATTGGTTGCTAATTTGTATAAAATGTTCAGAGATAATAACTAAAGGGAGTGAAACATATTCATTACGTTACAACTTGGTTCATTCTGTAAAGTGCATATAACATTACACATTTCGTCTTTGAGGGAGATTTAAATTTAATTTGCATCAGTAATAGTGTACAATGCAATGTTACTATACGTGTTCTTTTTGTAATTAATAATGTCTACAGTTAGGTTGAATTGGATTTAGGAATACAGTTTTGAAGTTATATGGACTAAATTTGGAGACAGGTTCGTCATTTTAAATTATAATCAGATGACGAGAACGAAACCTCTTTCTCCAAATTTCCACTACTTACCAACGGGAGGACTTTGATTGAAATAAAATTTAATATGCACCAGGCCCGCATATTACAGTGGATATTCGGCGAGAATTTCATATGTTTGCATTCACATCTCTTGAAAAATTACAATTTGGCGAGTTGAATTTGACTTTTTTTAATAATACAAGTAGCAATTTTGTTCCTATAAATTAAACGCAAAAGTATGAGATTAAAGTGCTTTATTTTTTACTTGCAAACCAAAATTCTTACTACTGTTTCTGTTGCAACATTTTTTCTGACTTTTCTTTGCGTATGCTTTTTTTTTTTCTTTGTTGAATGACAATACAATGTCACATGAAAGAATTAAAGATGATTGTAGTTCGCCTGGTTTTAAAATAAGGAATACACAATTTGTGCCAAATGAATTAAAGCACTTTCAATGATATTCTAGTAAATTTGTTGTTTTCTTGCATTTTCAGGACTAGGTTCGATATTTTTAATTTTTGCAATTGGTGTTAAATAAGCTTGCAAATAATCACTTATACAATATAAATTTACAAAACATTATGCCATTTTTATCTTACAGTGCTTTAACTTAGTTCCTTTTATTACCAATAGATGTCACTGGGGTTTTAGCTATATAATTCCAATGACGCCTTGCAGCATTTTTTTAATTGCAGAAAAGCAGGTCATCCGATCAAACAAAATTCAATTTCTCCCGG
>BGPR01000456.1:213565-233507 GCA_013235015.1 Araneus ventricosus
GTTCATGGAGTGCTCTAAAGGAGGTGTAGGAGATGCTGGGAGGAGGAGGTTGGTAATATGAGCTTTTCAGGACAAGTTACACAATAACAGTTCTAGCAAGATTAAAGCCTAACATTAATGTTAGCCTAATTTGCACAAACTCTTATCTATTAGACCCAAGCTTGTTTGGCGGTGCACCATTGAAAGCGTTGACAAACATCTCTTAGCCCCATTATATACTTGATCTGTATATACTTGGATACAAATGTTCAGTGAAACTTTAATGCGTTTTCAAAGAAATGAATTTTATGCAAATGATAATAAGAGCTATTTATACATTGGAAAATAGTTTTGCTCTTAAAATGAAATTAGGTGCACTTTGTCTGTAGTGGTCAATCAGAGTTTATTTGTGAAACACCCTGGCGAGGGTTGGTTTGATTTTCGTCGTTAAATTTGGATCAGGTTTTTTAAAAAACTGACTCAAGAAAGGGGCACATCACACAGCGTCAATTCTCTCTATTTAGTACGCGGCATATGTCCACTGCCTGTGTTCTGTACAGCATAACTAGACACTCCACAGATAGTATCATCACAAATTAAATATAAAAATATATGATATAAAATTATCGTATTTCCAACAACGATGTAAGAACTAGGCTTCCTTTTTTGTTGGTATTTGAGTATATTCTTATTTCCTGACATTTATTTTACCTCGAGTCAAGTTCAACTAGAATACATCTAAAAAAATACGGATTAGAAATTGAATATCTGTATATAAAAAAAAAATGTCTTAAAATTTTATTTGGTCAGGGCATGTGTCGGTTATTCACTACTATGTTTCGATAGATTACCAGACCCAGTAGTGATTATGGATTGGATCTATCTGGGATATCTTTTATGCCAAGCATATGACCTATGCCAGCCTAAGTAAGCATGATTAACGTCATCCGGGAGAAGCACTTTTTCCACTAAGTGCAGAGTTTTTTGTACAATACAAGGTTGAGAATTCTCCTAGGGGACAGGAAGGAGCGAAGTTCAACTGGCCAATCTCAGGGAGTTGAAGACTATTTAGGCTACTGAGTTGAGGGCGGGTTCCTGCACCTGGAGGTAGATCGGCAGAAAGGTGGAGGATCAGCTGGGGACCTCCACCACTAGGCACTCCACTTTTTTGGCCGGCAGCACTAAACCTCTTCGTCAATGAAACAAATGGATAAAGTAGGCCATAGGGAGGTTTAAAGTCATGCGCGCTGGATTTCCCATTCATCCATTGGCATAAAAATGAAATTTACGACAGCTTCGACAGGGAGAATGCTCTCCGAAAAGGAGATCGAGTGGGAGTCAACCAGAGGCAGGCAGGGTCTGTTTGGGCGGGTGGGGGAAGTCAGAGAAGGAGGTCCTAGGCGTCTCAGGAGAAGAAGGAGAGCAGAAGAGATCCCTGCTTTTGAAAGGTCTCAGGAAGGTAGAGGGATACTGTTTGAAGTGGGAGGAAAGGAGTAGTCCTGTTTGAGATGGAAGAAGAGCAGATCCTATTTGAATCCAGAGGAAGTACAGAGATCCCTGTTTGAGTTCAGAGAAGAGTAGAGAATCTTGTTGCTTGTGGCACCTGGAGCCATTACAATGTTAAACTTGAATGGTGGAGACCAGCTGGTCATTGAATTCAAGTAGTGTAGACAACCTGTGGAATGTCCATTTCATTGGACCCTCTTCAAACAAATCACAAAAAGCATACAATGTAAAACAGCGCATATTTTTCTATACGACTAGATAATTAAAATATATTTGCTGAATTAAACTGGGTTTGAAACATTATTACTCCAGATTCTTTAGATTATTGAACAATTAAGGACTAATCAATCGATAAAATAATCGTGAATCATTTTTAATAAATTTATTATTCCATTAGATTATTCACTTACAACTTTGAAAAAATATATCTTCGAAAAGCTGTGAGACCATCTAGACTAAATTTGAATCAATATCACTATATTTGCTTAATTTTTTTACGGAATATTTCAAACATTATTTAAAATTTTATTTCACATTACTTCGAGAAAAGTAAGAAAGACTTTAAATTTAACATCTGCATTATTCACTATATTTGAGACATCATTTGAAATATAAATATATTTATTTATTGTTAGAAAGGAAATTCAAATTAAAACAAGTTTCATTAGAGGAAAAGTAGATATATTTTAATTCTAATGGTATGTCGAAAAAATATAGTGGAAAGTTGTCTTATTTTGACCACCTAAATATTTTTTGATGTACAGTGATAGAGAAAGAATTTTAATAAAAAAAGTAGTCAATATTTTGTATGATCAAATTATCTTCAAAATAACAGGAGTAAACTTTACATGGGTAAAAAAATAGCACATCAAAATTGTGTCATCAGTCCAATTAAAGAAACTGGTTTCCCAAATTGGACCACTAATTTCTTTAAACAAAAGATTAGCACAAGATGCCCTACAATATTCATACGATATCTTTCCGATGTTGTGCGGCATTCAGAATATCGTAACAATCTTTCCGACGTTGTGCGGCATTCAGAATATCGTAACAATCTTTCCGACGTTGTGCGGCATTCAGAATATCGTAACAACGTCGTGGATATATCGTCGAATATCTTGTGTTAATAGGGTATTTTTTTATTCTTAAGTTCACGTCAGCACAGCACACAATGCATGAGCTCAAGTATGACATTTAAGACACTGTATCACATCTTTTTCTTTTGTTTCCTAAACATATGATAAAAAAAACCACGCAGCATTAGTTTTTGTTCTCTTTGGATGTCTTTAATTTCCCTGTATTGTTTTTTTATAATTTGGCTTGTTCCACCTCCAGTTTATTAGGACTACATGGGATTATATTAACTGCTTTATGCGCTATTTCTCTAATTCGAGAATCGATGTTCCTGGTCGTGGATTGAGGTGAAACATTCTCTTGGAAAACATAATCTTGTACATAATTATTAGCATCGCTTTTCACTGTTGCTTCAGAACTCAACAGAATGTTACAAAATATTGGATGCTGCGAATTGATGATCCTGAAAAATGTTTGACCAAACACAAGGCGCGGAAAGCACTTTCAACTATTCCTACAGTAGCCGTAAGTATATATCTGTTTTGTTTGTTCGGCATTCAAAATTTCAAGGTTGCAAGCAGTTCTCTCTCCCAATACCGAAATCTGTGAAATACAAATGGTTAACAGTTTGTGTTTGTTCTCAAGTCACTAGGGTTACTATACGTCCTGTATACACGGTACTGTCACTGTATTTCACTACTCACTCCTGTATTACTATTTGTCCCGTTTCCTCTCTAAACGCTAAGCCATTGTAATTTTAAAATGACTTGCGTCCAATTTTATAATTATGTGAAAGAAAAAATTATATCATTGAGAAAGTTAAATCAACTTTAAAATATGAGTGGGCTAAAAAGGTTTAGCATTATATATTTTTTATTATTATACGTGTTCATTTTATTAGATTGCTTAAACTTTATTGTGATTTTTTTCACCAAAGTAAAATAAACCATTACGTACTCACATTTTTCATGTTTTATTTAAACGTCCAGTATCAATGCTTGGAAATTATGGCAACCTACAGATCACTTAAGGCTTTCGAAAAGCTCCCTTCTCTTAATATTCAATAGTTTTGCAGAGTATTCATCACAAAATGAGGGCCTAAAGGCTAAACCTGGACTCCTTATCTAAATCCTGATGAACCATATAGTAAACCCGATCTTCACGTAAGAAAATTGCGTTAGCTTTTGCAAATCTAAGAGACAATAGTCCGCCGACAATGGTCCAGTCTCAGCATCTTCTATAATTATACAGAAAAAGAGAAAAAAAAAATCACCTAACCTTATCTTTAAGCTATTTTAATAAACTGTAGCCAAATAAGTTTCCTCTCTATGTGTGAATGTGTCGCGACTCCTCTTACAACGAGTGACGTAACTGGACGCTTGAACTTTTCCACCAATCCAGAGCAGGCATCTTCAGCCAGGACTCTTTGAATATTTGTCGAGAATTGGTCGGAAAATAATCCCAAAACAAATAATATGTGCAAATGGACATTCGAACTTTTTTGAATGTGAAATTTTGTATATAATCAACCTTTTCTTAATGTGTGTATTTTTAAAGAACCTTTATCATCATGTAAATAACCATTGCTTTGTTATAGTTGAGTGGCAACAGTTTGTTTACTCTTGTGCGGGCAGAATGTAAATAACCGCCACCATCAATAAAAGACTCGTTCGTTTCAGTGGCTTTCTCTCCCTTTGCATTGGATATGGATTCAAAAATTATATTTCAGAAAGTGGATCCCCAGCTCTTAACAGCGCTCCCGGCCCGTGGAAACTGAGGTAGGTGTAATTTATTTAATTTATTGATTTTACGTCTAAAGTATTGTGTCACAATGGATGTAGTAACATATTTAACTACTTACTTTCAAACAGCGTAAGGAGTATCAATCTTTTGTTAAAATTTTAATTGATGATATTTAAATATAAATACTTTTTGTCTAACTATAACCATATAGCGCTTTCTCATAAAAAGGATTCCACCAACTACGTTCACTTCGATGAAACATAAGCTTTCTATTTTAAGGCCCAATATTTGATAGAATTGAGGTTACGAAAAAGGTTGAAACTAGGCAATTGCGGCTCGTCAGCTCAGAAACGAGCCGATGCTGAAATAAATATTACTAATATAATATAACAGCCCAGATCTTTCGGTAACGCTCTGACGTCACCAACAATAAAACTGGAGCCATAGCACTGCGAGACGTTCAACAGCATTATTTCATGGTTAGAGAACTTAAATTTCAGTAATTTTAAATTTAAAAGAGTAATTGTCATTCTAATTTCTAATTTAATAGCTCTAAAATAGTAAAATAAAATTTTATATCGATTGATATAAAATTTATCTCACTATGATCAATAGTTCCCGAGAAATTTTAAATTATATTAATCATATATTTCAAATTAATTTCCGTATTTCAATAGAAAGTAGTAAATTACGTCAGTGATATATCATGCGCGTGATATAGTTTGGACGCCACGATGCATCTCATTATTTATTGCAATCGTGATGATGTAATTTGATAATATTTTTTGGCAACGTTTGACAAACAGAGAAGTGTTTTGTTTTGAAACTAGATTTTCTATCTATCTAGAATATATCTACTAGATTTTTTAGACCAAGAGGTTTTTTGAATAAAGAAATATGTAAATAAAAAATATATATTTCCTGTCATAAAACGTATGTTTATTTTATTTGTTTTCACATTGTATCATCATGTATTTGTGTATATTGTTTCATCATGTATTTGTTTAAATATTTCTCTCGCATATATATCTATTTAAACACGTCAAATTTGACGGGAAATCTCTCGAATGAAGAGGCAATTTGCACCCGTCATACCATGAAGGGTTATTTTTCTAGTTTCTCAAGAAAATACAATTAAAAAAATGCATCTTAAAAGTAGCCCAGATTTTTAAATTGCAATTATCCGAATAGTATTTTAGAAAATTATCGACGTATCTATTTTTCGATGAGTGACTTCACACACAAAAAGAACGAATATGTATAAAACCAGAGGTGTTTGCAATGGAGCAGTGTGAAAGCGGAATCGAAACCAGACATTAGCGAACGAGAAAAAGGAAGAAAACAAATCAAGAAAACGAAGGAGAGCATTGGTTGAATAGGAAAAGAAAAAATTATCAGTTGGCCGGGAGCCAAACCGAAGCTGCGAAATTTCCAGCTCAGGTACCGCTAAGTTCAAGGGGAGAGAATGTGGCTTTTCGTCTTCCGATGTGTCCCTTAACTACGCGCAGTGACCGAATTTCTATGCTTTCCAGTGCATTACGCAGCAGATTTCCATCCTGCGACTCTTCTTTCTACGTTATTTATTTATTTATTTTCCATTTTCATTAATAATCGAGCTCTCAGTGGGGAAAAGTAACTAAAACACAAGTTTTTAAAATAATTTCAGGGGTCTGCAGTTCTAATGGATGGTATAATTAACTTTATACCATGCGATGCCACTTTCGCTAGATTTTATCAAATTTTTAGATCTGATTCAAATTATACGCCTAATTAATCTTTAATTAATCTCAATTAGATTACCACGAACAGAAAAGAACAGATAACAGAACATTAAATTACAAAAACATTTAAGTAGCTTTTTGCCCAGATAAATGTTTTCTAATTGCACATAGTTATCTTTGAAATACTCTCAAATATTGGGAAAAGGATCATTCCCTTTTTTTTAGTTTCAAATAACGCTTTTTTATTTTTATGCCATATTTATTTGAAATTAAAATGCATTTCAAACTGCTCTTATAACGTAATAAGAAGTTCAAATGAATATTTAAGAAGTAGCAGCGGATAAATGCATTCATTTAGAATTCTGTGAACATTATCTTTAATTTACTTACTGACAAACTTTGAAGTTTTGAATTGATGTAATTGAAGATGGTCTATCTCTACTATATGATTCTGAATGCATTTGAATTTCGTTTTTGATTTCTGAACTTTTTCATCTAAAAAGCATCTAAAAATTCACGATTTTAAACATTTTATTTGGCTTCACATTATAGACATTTGCTATAATTTTCAGTTTTGTCTATCATCTTTCAAAAGTAACAGCTTAATATGCTCAGAAACTTAAAGTGTAAATTATTTCATTCACTTTTAAATTATTAATACAAAAATAAAAACTAATTTAAACATTTTGCTAATTTTAAATTTTATTGATATACTCGAATCATTATAACTGATAAGTTGGGCCAACCAGCTGGTCGCCGAAGGTGGCTAGTGTTGAAATAAAATCCTGTCACCGTACAAGCAAAGATCCGACAAATTCTTGAGCAATCAGGTTTTTATGTTTCGTAGAATCCAGTCCAAATATTTGTCCACTCTTGTGTATCCTCCAGGAAAAGTAAGTTTTTGTTCGCAGCCCACTGCGAACAAAGCCACTCCAGCAACATACCAATGATCTCCTTGCTGGTACATCAATGGGCTGCCCGAATTTTCCTAAAATATAAGAAAAGAAAAGCATCAAACCCTGTGGTACGCGTACCCCTAGGGGTACGCGAAGGACTAGTTGGGGGTACGCAAAATCAAAGTTGGTAACGGCGGAAACAAGAAAACACAAGTAATTAAAAAAGTTACAAAATTTTGTTTCCACAAGTGAATACTTGCTATTTAATAACTATACCACTTGAAAAGTCGATTATTACAGAGTGTATTTTTTAGCCATCTTTGTAAGTAAGTGCGAAATTATTACAATACTGATTTAATTTGTTTTGGCGTTGAACTAATACTATTGTAAAAATGCGATAAAATGGAAAATCAAAATTAAGTCCTGCGAACGTTATAAGTACCAGTTATTTGATTTTTAAGCTAACCTAAGCCCATAACATTATTGATAAAAACTTCTTTGCATAGACAGATAGTTGGTGGGAGGTTGTGACATAAATAAATTACGGACACACACACCTGTCTTCGTGGACTAGCACACTGGCAGGATGCATGGTGCGAGGGGGGGGGGGGTTGTGACAGTAGGGGGTACCCGAAAATATAAAGATTAATCAAGGGTACGCTAGGGAATAAAGGTTGGGAACCCCTGGTCTGAGGGAATATTTAGTAGCAATTATGTCTTACTTTTGGGGAATTTGTTTGTTGTTC
The DNA here is from genome assembly GCA_013235015.1 of Araneus ventricosus. Lineage (NCBI taxonomy): Eukaryota > Metazoa > Arthropoda > Arachnida > Araneae > Araneidae > Araneus > Araneus ventricosus. The sequence goes on from BGPR01000456.1 coordinate 221,231, forward strand.
TAGAAAAGTTGCCGAGATTAGACCAAAAACAGTTGCCTAAATTTGACTGTTTAAATTAATGGGATTATTATCTGGAAATACAGGAATAGCCTAGAAAGCAGTTATCACCACTAGTAGTCCTCATAAGGTCCGAAGTGGAACAAGCCGAAACAAAAAAAAATAACAATATAAGGACACTAAAGTCGTTAAATGTTTGATAAAAAACGAATTAAATCTAATTACAATATTATAATCTTAGTAATCATATTATTAAGAATTACATCTAATTATAATCTAATTAATCTAATCACATTAATGTATGATTCGTGTGGGGACAAAAGAAGATGAAGTGCTTAAAATATCATACTTGGGTTCTTACATTGTATGCTGATTAGAATTTAAAAATCAAAAACTGTTTGCTTTAATTGTGCTCAGAGAAGTTGGCGGTCCAATTCCGGAAACCAGTGGCCCAGGCTAGAAAGCCAGTTTCCTTCACTGATGACTGATTTTTTTGTGCTATTTTTTCTAATTTAAAGCGTATTTCTTAAAACGTGTATTCCATTGATTTGAAGATAAGTAAACTATAATACAATTCTACGTCCTTTTTTCAACAATTGCGGCGATTAGGTGGCACCAGTGAGGGTGACAAAATATTTATAGACACCTAAAAGTACCCGGGAGTGGGGGGCTAGGCAACAAAATTTAAAAATTTAGTTACAAAATTAGATAGCTTTGCTGGAAACTATTGATTTCCCATAATTCCGAGATTTAGACAGCTAAAACGAAATACAAATTTAATTTTTCTCTCAAAATGTGGAGAGGGCTACCGCTCTCTCTTGCCCCCCCCCGACTGGGCGCCGCTGGGGTGGGGATGAGTAGGACTTCTCTATTATTGAGCATTAAAAGGTGTTCAGGTGATCCAAATTCAGCGATCGTCTCCTATGCGGTGAAAATGCAACACTATTTCTACTGAAATGGTCTTCAATATTCATAAAATGTGATACCGCTTTCGTAACTACCATCAGGAAAAACAGGGCTCCACCATGCGTCTTTTTATCTCTTTTAATTGTTGAACGATCAAATACAAGAAGACAGACATGGACATGAAGACACAGAGTACAGACACTACATAAACATTGACAAGAATTAAACATAAATGAGTTCCCTCTCTCTTCCTTGAGCTTTCAGTCACCAGATGGCGCAGTTTTCACACCGAAGGCATTAGCAGTGAGTTTGGAACTCGAGTTATCGCCTTTCAATACATACTGGCAATCCGAATCATAATCATTATACTGGTGCATTGCATTGTGCACTCTATTCTCCAAATATATATCCATGTGATTTCTATTTTTTGGGTAATATAAAGGATTTAGTTTGCAAAAAGACGAAACACCCTATTAGCCTCAAAAATGCAATAACTTACGGACCCATTTTTAAGTTTACAGAAGGAAATATTTGAACCTGTATCTGTCAACATTTTGATTAAGTTGCATAATTGTGTTTCGTCTGAAATTTTTCATAATGAAAACATTATTCATTAAATTTCTTTTCGACATTATTTTCAATTTAAAAAACGGTTGTAGTACTATCTGCAACGTCTCAGAAGTTATTTCAGCTCAAAGTTGTCGATTAATTAAAATTCACATTGGAAAGGTATCTAAGATATTTATGCTATTGTTTATTAGTTGGATAATAATTCATGAACTTACTTCACAAGTGTCCCTTCCGTCTTCCAAAAACCCTGCGCAAATAATTCCATCTGTGAGCCCTTGTGGGAAATCTCGTTGAAAAGTAGGAAGTTTAGAATAAAGTAAATCATGACATCTCTGGTTGGATATGACGGGTATGTCAGGAATCTCCAATAATATGATACTGTTTAGACCACCTATATTATAAAATTGAAAAAAATTGATTTAATACATTTTCTGCGGCGAGCATGCTGGGAGGCTATTTATTATATTTCTCGGCACGCTTGTCCTCCCTCCTAGTAGGTACAGTCGGTCAAAAAGTATCCGAACACCTCGCATTTCTCGTGATCTATAAAAGTTATACTCATAGAAAATATGTCATTCAGTTTGGAAGCATGTCCTCTTTAAAAATGTGTGAACTACATTTGCATAAGGAGCCATCTACGTATGCATCTGACGTTCTCATAAAGATATAATTTTCAGTTTTTTTACTTTCTCGTATACGAAGTATACAAAGAGAAAGTATTGTAATCGTCAAAAAATTAGAACTCGAGATTTTGACGAATCTCCACGTTTTAGACCTCCTGAGTCCGAAAAACACAATTTTGGAATTATGTCTGTCTGTCTGTGAACACGATAACTCGAAAACTATTAGAGCTACGGGGATGAAATTTGGTATGTGGTCTTTGAACATAATTTGTAGGTTTCTATCAAATTTTCGACAAAATCCGTCGACGGGAAGTCTGTATGTCCGAAGTCATGTGAACACTATAACTCAAACACTTGAATAGCTAGATGGATAAAATTTGGTACACAGTTTTATCGTCATGAATGTAGGTCCGTATAAAAAATTGTGGGCCAAATCCGTCAAAGGGTTGACTGTCTGTCGGCCTGTATAATCGCATACTTGTAAAAATTATATCTCCTCAACCCTTTGGCTTAGATAAATAAAAATTGGAATGATGGTAGCTAACATTAATTATAGATCTGCGCCCAAATTTCGTTTCAATTGGTTAAGAAAAAGGCGTTCAAATTGCATAATTAATTTTTCTAATCCGATTCTCCATACGCATGCGTAGCGATCTCTGTGCACGTGGATGGATTACGTCACTTCTGCCTTGTTTTACTTGCGTAGTGGAAGCAATCTCTGCGCATGCGCAAGCTATTCTGCGGTAATGGAATGAGATCATTTGCTCTGCTTGTCCTCCGCACGCTGAGCTTGCATTGCTGGAGTTTGATAAAAAAAATAAATATTCCTAAGTTTTAATACATACGCATCTCTTGGAATATGATTCGTCACCTAAATATTTTACTATCACTATAATCTACAATGAAAAACCTTCTGATAGTCATTGCATTCTGGGTTACAGTAGGTTCGTATTTTTTATCCACGCAGGGGGAAGGGAAATGACAAATGTTTGAGAAGTATATTAGAAAGTTTAGGGGAGGCCACTCCCGCTGGTTTAGGTAGCAAATCAATTATTTTTCTCTGATTTAAAACAATAAGGTTAAAATATTTTATTTCTCCGATTTTAAATTAATTTATTTCTTGATGGGATCAGAGAATTTTTTCCGCCGTTTCGCTGTGACCTACGAGATAAACCTGCTTATACTGAAGGTCACGGTTTCGTCCTGAAAAAAAACAGCCCTTGATTTATTTCCTGTTTACGTTTCGCACGGAATAATTAGAAATAATTTCGCTGGACGCAGTCGTAAAGCAAGCAATACCGGAACGATCTGACTGGAAATCGTGAATTATGAAATGGCAATGTTGAAATAAAGCAAATTTTACAGATATATATTTTTTATTCTTGATTAAACATAAACATTATGCATACTGTACCTCAAAACATGATTATAATAAAGATGTGAAAGTATGTTTTTTTTTAAAATTAAGTTCATTTCGTTATTAAAAAAACGAAGTAATATCAAAGTAAAATCATGACGCTGTTAAATCTAAACTTATAAAAGGAAATGTCTGTTTGTGTCATTCTGGGCTTTCTTTTATAATGATTTTCACGTTGAAATTTTTTAATATTGTATTGGATTAACGTACTCTGTACTGTTTTCCTACCGTTAAAATGTCATTATCGCGAAGAAAAATAAGCGGGAAAATCAATATTGTGTATCTTTTGTTTTGATTTTGTTTTCGAAACTTTTTCGTGTCATTGTAGCGTTTCTTTCTTTTTTTCATTTTGAAGTCCTGATTCCACGGGCAACGTTGTGCGCGTACTGCTAGTACACTCATATAAGATCAATGATATCAACTATACTAATTATTAAATAAAAGGCAAATTGTAAATTAAAACATTTAAAACAAATTCTAGAACATATTAAAAATGCTTGTGATGCACGCACAGTTCAGTGAAAGTTCAATCACACAATTGTTTCATTTCTTTTATGTTGAGCAGTTCCCTTAATTTTTTAAACTTTACTTTGGAAAGAGCTTCTGTAAAAATATCAGCCAACTGCTCTTCAGATTTTACAGACTTTATATTCACTTATCCATCATCACATTTTTCACGAATAAAATGGTATCGCACATCAATGTGCTTTGTACGTTTGTGAAACACATGGTTTTTAATCAGCTTGATAGCACTTTGATTATCCACAAAGAGAGTAATACCCTCATCATACAATTCACTTTCACTCACATCTTGTAGAAGTTGGCGAAGCCATAATATTTCCTTCAGTGCAGTTGAAGTTGCAATATATTCAACCTCAGTTGCAGATGTACATTGCGTTACATTATACCATCTGCATCCCCGTGTGTAGAGCCAATTGGCTCCTTTCCGCTTTGGATGGATGGAGGTGAATTTTATTTTTTAAGAAAGGGCAAAAACAAATAATAATGGAAAACAAGCATACACTGGACAGAACAACATAGAAAACAAAACAAAATAGAAAAAAAATAAAAATACCTAGAGGGGAAAAAAGCCATAAGTAGCCGGAAGTGTGTGTCAGTCTGGGTGGATGAGTGCTCAATTATTATCCTCTACAATGAAAATGTTCTCATCACATATGAAACGCATTAGGAGTCGAGTTCTTGATAAGTTATTCGTGAGAATGTTTTTCAACCACTGTAATTTAAGTGACACTGTAGGAGTTTGGAAATGCCAGGAGAGGGTAAACCGACATTTTGTGGCATAGTGCATTGGATCTCCTTTTTCTCCGCACGAGCAGTTGTCATGTGTTCGAAGATTGAAGCGATGAAGGGAAGGGCCCGTGTCCTGTAACGAACATTATCTCTTCTCTATTCCATCCTACTGGCTTGTTTGAGACACTAGGCACTATATCTTGTGTACTGCTGCCAGTTTCTCCGTTATCCCAGTTGTCTTGCCATATGCTTAAACCAGGCTGACCTAATCTCATATTTCAGGTAGGAAAGTGGCTCAGGCAGAAAGAAAGGGTCGCATTTGTGATGGCTTCTTTGGCTAATTGGTCTGCGCATTCGTTGCCTAAATAACCGACGTGGGCTTTAAGCCATCTCAGGTGAATGTGTTTATGGGAGAGCAAAAGGGTTTGAATCTCTCGGACCATACTATGGTAGGATTAAGTATGGCCATCAAACTTGACAAACTGTCTGTCCAAATTTTGATTGGTCTATGGGGAGAAGCTGCTTCAATTGCCATTTTAATTGCAAGGATTTCAACTTGGAAAACCGAATTGCTGTGATCAAGTTTACCTTGCCATGAGGCTATTATTCCATAGTTTTCGAGAATGCAATATGCGCTACCAGTGCCTTCGTCCGTTTTAGATCCATCAGTATATATAGCCTTGGCTCCTGAGTCTATGTGATTTTCTGCAAATGAAATTTGATTATGGAGAAGAAAATTATGGGGGCGAATATGAATTCCACTGCTTTTGCTCTCGTAATCTGTTGGGCTGAATATAACGGTGAAAAAGTCTCGAGCATAGTTTCCTTTCTTACGACAGGAAAAGCAGCTTATCTTGGCTTTATCTATCTCTCTGCTTTAATTTTTGAATTTCTTTTCATTTCTCGAATTGTTCAGTTCCAGTTAATAATTGATTAGGATCGACCCCATTTTGTTCATAGGTAAATAAATAAAAAACCTCATAGGTTTACTTTACTACAAACTTGTTAAAACAAATTTGATATTCTTTCAGCATTTTGTTAATAAGGAATTTCTAGAACTTACTATTAATGACCATAACAAATTATTCCTTAATTTAAATTTATCCTAAGCTACAAACTTCGAATTTGATTTAAATTTTTCTGATAATCAAGAGCATTATATCCAAGTAACTTAGTACCTTGCTCACACATGTACCTTTCACATGTAAAACAAAGATTCACATTTTCTTAAACACTAATCTGAATACAAGGCATGTATTAAGGTATCATCTATATGTCATTAATTTAATAAGTAATATGCAAATACTCTTTATCACCTTCAGTAAAACATCGTAAATATAAGAGAAAACTACAAGAACACACTCTCATCAATGTTATTATTACCTTAACTGACTCAATTTTTTACGTTATGAGCTTACAGATTAACTATTAGGTGAACTCGGTTAACCTTAGTTCTATTAAAGATTTGGTAAATCGAAAGGGATGTGTACTCATCTTTGTACTCTGAGCGGAATAAGGCAGGCTAGCAGGCAAGTCGATCTGGTGTTTGGCCATCTCGTATTTTCATTTCTGCTGACATAATTCATCAATTCCACCTAGATACTGGCGTAGAAATCTGCGACTGTTCAGTCACTTAGTCGATGCTTCTGGGGTTTCATGCGTCGGGGCGGCACATCCCGGGGATAGGCACGGACACTTGAATCTCGCTTTGAGTGGTAACGACTGACTCCCCTTCACACATCTTCGGGCACAACTCGTCGGCGAAGCGGAATACAGGCGGTCATCATGTGAGTCTGGACGGCCGATGCAGTCGTCTCTACACATCAAACACGCATTTCTGTTTTTGACGGCTTGTCTTTGGGGCTCCCTCTGCATAAAATGGCGAATTATTTTGCTGCTCCTCACGACAACTATTGGCTGCAGTCTCCAGGCGCCATAATCAAATCCACTATCGCTCACACCACTATCAATTTTCAAGTCGTCATTTTCATCCAAATAGAATTTTTTTACAGTTCTTTGTTGGAATGGCTGCCAGGATCATTCCTTTTTCCTTGCTTCACCTCTCATCATTCTAGTCTCTCCTCCTATTTCTCTCTCCTCTCTTTTTTTATTATTTTCTCCCCCTTTTATGTTAATGTTATGTTCTCCCCCTTTCATGGCTTAAAATCTTCATATCTCGCCCGAACACCAGATAGAAAACCGTCTAGCCCTTTTCCTTTTTTCTCAGAGCAACCTAAAAAAATCGCCAAAAACTTTCTTTTTCAGAACAGGGGTTGAATTAATTATTTATCGCCAACAGTGATCAAGCAAAGCCAGTCATTTAAAGAACTCTCCTACTGTACACCAATTTGCCCAGCTCAATCTGACGTAAACGCCTCATAGCAAATCAGCCACTCGAATCTTATCTCTTACTTTTCAGCGGTCAAGGAGTGGAGAAAGGTGGACAGGACCCCTCTTGGACCCATTGAACTTAAATTGATCACTCGCCTTATTGGCATGTGAAAAGAAAAAGGAAACTCTTTGTTAGTAAAAAGGAAACGAACCATGAGAGATCCGACAATTTCCTCGAGTTCTTGTTATATATTTTCCGAATAGTAGCAAGGATAAAGAGCTGCACTTGAGAAGAGATTCTTTCCCATGCAAAAGATGGATTAGAACGAATCATACGAGCAGGGAGGTCTGAAAAACAGGTGTACTTCACGGGAAGTAGGGGAAAGATAATAACTTAAAATGTAAGACAAAGTTCTGAACCTCTTTAAGGGGGGTTTGTGAGGTGATAAACTTATCTTCCCCCGAAGAATCTTTTCTATCCAAAGTGAAACTTTTACTGAGTGCTGCATCCAGGGCGGCGAAGTCACTAGAAGAAAGAAACCGTGCAGTTAAAGTATGGCTGCAGTATTTCAAGCAAGTTTCTACAATGCATGGCTTTGTGTGATCGAAAGAACATGCTCTTTACGCTAAATCAGCCCACTTCTGCCTCCAGAATATGTCTAAGATTATTTTGTCGGATCAAGAGTTGGAACCGTCAGAGTTGGAGAGAGTTTCGTCAGTTCGGCGATCAAATAAGTTCTGGCGCGCGTTTGGACGGACATGCGATTTAGTGAGGTTAGTGGTGGCTTGATAGAAGGCCGAAATATGTTTGATGGCGTCGTAGCGCGTTAGATTTGCATCATCCGGGAAGTCTCCAGCTTTAATTTAGTTATATTAACGCTCAGTTTTGAAGCAACACAAGGGCTATTTTGGGACGGGCCTCGTAATTTTGAACTGTGGTGGAAGTTTTCGACGAAGTGGCAGGTGAATCCTCCGACCTGTACATTTCTATATCAAGATAGGGACAGACTCGCGATACCAGTGATTTGAAGAAATTTTTAATTTGGCTGAAACAATATTCGCGCTTCAACAAATCAGAAGAGGTAATTTCCCTCTCTTCAGGGATTAATAGAGTTAATTGTGACTCAGCAGAGGAGCTAGGCGAAAATGCTGTCAAAGGAATCATAGGGAAAAGATTTGGTCATGTCACTTTGAAGAGGAAAGTGCAAGTGTTCACACTGCCTGCTATGGGAAATACTAAAACAACTGATAAGGATCCTGTAGTTGTCAACCCTAACAAGAATAGCGTATGTTGCAAGAAGTGCAGACGACCTTGAAGATTGTCTACAGTATGAATTGGCACCTTAACCGTCAGTCTTTATTCAACGGCGCTGGTCTTCGAGCAGGGGAAAAAATCGGACATAATTAAATTCATCGACAAGGCGTGCATGACTACTGAAAGACTGCCTTAAAATCCAAGCTATTTTCTCGATGATGGGGATCTTTTGCATAGAGTGCATTGGCCCCGTCCAGCAACGTGTGGTGATGTGTGTGATGCCTACTTGGATTACGTCAATCGAAATAACGGAAGAAAGTATATCTGCTATAAATTTTTAAAAGTTATTGACAAATGAAAGAAACTTACTTTGTTTTTTTATCCAACCAGCAGATGTAGTAATTTTCCCTTTCAAATTGGTCCCAGGACTCGGAGGCAAGCAGATAGGACTGGCATTCTCGGTGTTTACATCTCTCGACAAAGTCAAAACAGCTAAATCGTCGTAAAATTTTCGACGTTGGTAAGTAGGAGGGACCGCTATCCGACTGATGTTATACTCATCAGTTAGATTTCGATTAACATGTCCGATCCTTACGACGTATAGAGATGTACTGCGAAAAGAAAAAGTTATATATATATATAAGATGATCCTCATTGACTCCTTTTTGTCATTTATATTTTTGGAAGGATATTTTAAACAAATTTTAATTGATATAAATAATTAACATAGTTAAAAATTTGATCTCCTGGTAATTAGTTGATCTCCTTGAATTATCTGTCATAAAAATTTCTACAATTTTTCTTCCATTTATAATGACCTATAACTGATTATCCATCAGATGATTTTAATCTAGCTCTAGATCATTGGCAAAGGGTTAAATAATAAGTAATGAATTGCGTTTTTTAACACGTGTAATGAATCCAAGGTCATGTTTTAGTGGAATACCTGAGGAACAGGGTCGTCTTAACAAATTTGAGGGCCCTAGACTGGAGTAATTAGGGGTGCATCATCAGTACTGTTGCTAGGAATTTGAGCGCTTATGTCCCAACGAAAATAACTGTATAATAAAATGATTGAGGAGCAAATATGTCACCTGTTCTTTGATTAATGCTTCACAATTTTGCAAGTCGGTGCTTTTTAAGAACAGAAATCAGCTTCCGCCCCCTGACAGGAGTGGCATTAGAGTCTGCCCGACCTGCTCTACGGGGGAGGGGTGTAATGAAATTGGTATTAAATTTTCGCGAGATCTTTAATTGACTACTAGTTGAATACCCCGTTGCGTGAACGAGGTACAAAAATTTTCCCCGGCTGGGGGGCACAGCATCCCCGACAGGGCGCCATAGAACCCCTGTCCCCTCACTGCCGCCACCCCCTGCCCCCCGATAGTAAGCATGAGTAAGTACCTCGGTTTTCGTCGGTTTCGGATTCCGCCGATTGTTTCCGAACGGATTGTCGATGAAAGCCGAAGTGTCACTGCGTCCACGCTGATTATTAACAATCTGGATCTGTTGTTGGACGCAGTGATATTGTTGCAAAAAGTCTTACTGTGGGTGTATGGTGTGAACAGTCCAACACGCAGGATAATGGAAAATGAAGATTTATTTACAAATATGCAGGAAAACACGTAGCGCAGGTATAGGAAACAATAGTTCTTGTACAGATTACCAATGTAAACAGACAACTATTCACAAGTAATAACAGTTCAGCACTTTGTTATCTAACAACACAAACAGTCAGCAAATAACTAGTAACGACAATAACTGCACTTTCAATAGCGCTCAGCTCACCAGCTCCTTAGCTCGAAACTCTCAAGTCGTTCCCAATGGATCAACAACACTACTCCCTCTGATACAAGCGCGATCCTTATATAGTCTCTCCGACAGGCCGTGACGTCGCAAGGAGTTTTCTCGTATATTCACGCTTATTCCCTTTCCTAATAGAAATATCGAGAAAAGGATTGCATTTTCTGGAATCATCTATTTGTCGCCAAGTCGCTAAATTTGTTGCCAAAATGGTCGCCAAGGTCAGGGGTTCCGGAACAGTCGCTGAGGTCACCTTGTAAAACTCTGTTCCCAACCATAAGACTCACATTGCTGGGAAGCGACTTTACATGTTTGTAATAATATGAAGGAAAAGCATCGTTAAGAAATGGAATTTAAAACTAATGTTGAAAAATTTATTAAAATCAGAGAAAAAAATTGCACCGAAATGAAATAACATTCCGATTATTTTTAATTAATCAAAAATGAAATTAAAATTTTGAAAGCACCTTTCTTATCGAGCACCTACAGACTAAGAATTGACTACGTGCCAACTTCGCAGCTCTGTCATCGGTCTTCACTGTAGAGCGTTTCGAACGGTTTTTTCATCATGAATGTCGCAATTTGCAGGCAGTGGGCCAGACTGTGAACATTATCATATTAAAATAAAAGATATGAAAAGCGCGTGTCAAGGTAAAACGGTATTCCAGATTTATTTGTGTTTGAACGGCTAGAAATGCAGAATCTTAGGAAAATTAAAAACTTCACATAAAATCTTAAATAAAAAGATATTAGTGACAGATTTGCATTAAATTTACAACTACTGGATCTATTAATTTATAGTTATAAAAGGAAGTGTTTGTGTGCATGCGTCCATGCTTGAGGTGTCCAGACGAACACATCGCACTTGCAGCCACGAAATTTGGCACATAGGTATTCTTAATGGTGACTCAATGCACATCGAAGCAAGAAACTTAAAATTTTATGTAGACTTTTTTTATCTCATATTTTGTGTTGTTTGAGGTGATTTTTCGCGCGTATTTTCCAGTAATACCATTTCTGATGATCGTGGGAAAAAGAGTCGACGCATCATCAGATAAAACAAACAATTATCGTTCAAATGAAATTTGTTTTGAACACCTCAAGTAATTAACTGAAATTTGAGAAATTTTAAAAATATAATCAGTTTTCTCGAAAAACTTTAATAATTAAAACTAAAATTCCTGCATTCGGCATTCTAATTTCAGTACCTTTTTCCACTTTTTTGAGGTATCCCTAATTTAAAACAAGAACAGTCAAAATACTTTTTTATTGACTTTAATTAATTGTTTTGTGCTGTGTTCAAAGATTTTCTTCTTAAAACGGGAGAAAATATTCTTTCTTAATGGGAGGGCTATTATTAGAGTAGCGTGTCACATGTTTTTCCAACCTTGACTTGGCAAATGAGAATTCCCCAAGAATCATGTCAATGCAACGCCTCGTTGGTACTGTTGCTACCAATTACAAAAACAAATATTTTGGCTAGAACACACCTGAGCATCATTAGTTTTACAAAAATTGGCTAACTTAAAAGCGAAATTTCTATATTTCGACATTTTCTTTTAATTAATGACCATCAAAAAATGTGACAAGAAAATTTTTGTACCTTGACAATCAAGAAGTATGATTTTATTGATGTTAGTTTGAATTTTATAACGACGTGAAAATGGAATTTTCAAAAGATTGAATAATGTAGAACTTTAATGCGAGAGTGATAGATTTTCACTTTAAGTTCTTGTGTTGTTAACTTTTGCGGCCAAACCTGAGGCACATTTTGATGAAGAGCTGAAATAGTAACAAAACATTTAACGAGGCTGCGTAAATTTGACTGCGTTTGAGACTTACTTTCTTCGGTCGAAGCATTCAGCAGTAGACAGCATGTGCCTGCTGGAGATCAAGACAGCTGTACAGAGGTGTTCAAATGTTCCTTTTCCGTTCCGCCTAGCAACTGACGCCTACAAAACAAAGCAAGTAGATGGATTTCTTATAATACAAAATAAAGAAAGATAGAAAATGTAGATTAAATGCGATTCGACCGACAGGGATATGTCCCGATCTGAAAATGCACTGAACTTACTGCTGTTCCTCAGAGCAATAAAGCCAAATTGATCACAATGGATGAAAACG
>BGPR01000456.1:243507-300219 GCA_013235015.1 Araneus ventricosus
CTACTTAGCACCGATTCTCATGACCTCAAAATGAATTTGTTACGATCCTACTCATAGACTAAGGATAGAGTTAGACTGCTCACGCTGTAGAAAAACCAGCATTCGGAGTGAAGCAAGCACCTCGGTAGAAATTCCACTCGTCACGTGACTAAAGAGGAACTTCTTGGCTTCTTATCGCCACATTTGGCGAAGCGAGTATGAGGAGTGTTGGAAAACGAGTAGTATTTCTACAAGTAGCGAAACGTTACTATTTTATTTAATTTAAAAACTAACTCACGAACGGAAGAAATGAAAATAATTGGATTTTATGTGACTAGGAATTTCATTTGTTTTAAACCTTACACAATATAATACTTCAACTGACTGTAACAAAAACAAATTATATACTTAAACTTTTTAAATAAAAAAAATATTTTTATTTAAAGCAATAACTACTTGATTTCAGGGGCGTATATAAGGAGGCTGAGGCCCTCTCTGAAATAAATTGACTAGTTTCAGATGTTATGGATCATGTTCCTTAAATGGACATACGTATCCCCTTTGAAATAAATCCTTTTATATGCCTTGACTAAATTATTTAGTAAATAAAATCATCAAAACTTATTTATTTTAATTGAAATTTTAAAAAATAATTTGGTTCTTCCAAAGAATTTAAGGTTATATCTTATATTTATTTTTATAGTCATAAAATTTTTTTCATCTAAAAAATAGAACAATATAAAGAATTTCAATTTGTAAATGAGAATTTCTTAAACTTGAAAAATAAACTTGTAAATAATGACAGCCATTTCAGATATGGCGATAGTTTAACAAGGGCTCAAATTTAGTTTCATACAAAGCAATAAATGGATAAAAAAGAAAGATATATGTAAAATTTCTTTTATCAATAAAATAAAAATAATATCTTCATAAGCACGATCTCATCTTAAATACATGTTGTTTAACACTTATATTTCTACTAATGTTCTCACAACATACAGTCCACTGCTAATTTCTTTTTTGCCACATCTCATCTATGGGCAATAATTTATACAGATCTAGTTTTCAAGTTATATTACCAAGTAAATTACAATTATTTAAGCCATAGTTATTTGTGTTGAATATTAATGAAACAAATCAAAGAACTATTTGTTGCTTTAAAATTGTTCCGGCGAATGCTTTTCCCCAAATATATCTCCTTTCTTGATTTTTTGGAAATCTGAAAAATAATCAGATAAATCTTTAAGATATGTCAATAATACTTTTGTTTTGGAAAATAATACTTGTAATAAAATAATGAGATCGGTTTGATTTACAACAATAAAAAATTGTTAACAATTGATGCTTGAAAACATTATTTATTGTTGTAAATAAAATTTACAACAATAACAGATTGCTACCAATACGCATGCGCATGAGAATCGGATTAAAAGAAATTGAATATGCAATTTGAACGCCTCTTTTTGACGGATTTGGTAAACTTTTATACGGACCTACATTCATAACGATAAAACTGAGTACCAAATTTTATCCATTTAGCTATTCAAGTTTTTGAGTTATAGCGTTCACATGACCGCGGACATACAAATAGACAGACTTCCTGTGGACGGATTTTGTCCAAAATTTGATAGAAACCTACAAATTATGTTCAAAGACCACATACCAAATTTCATCCCCGTAGCTCTAATAGTTTTCGAGTTATCGTGTTCACAGACAGACACACACACACGGACAGACATACAGACATAATTCCAAAATTGTGTTTTTCGGACTCAGGGAGGTCTAAAACGTGGAGATCCGTCAAAAACTCGAGTTCGAATTTTTTGACGATTACAATACTTTCTCTTTGTATACTTCGTATACGAGAAAGTAAAAAGCGAAAAAGAAATAAATAAAGAGTAAATAAAAAACATTAAATAATTTTTCAAACATCATATACATATAAATTAACGAAAATTAAACAAAAAGAAGTTATTGAGTTCTAAATTTTATTAATAATATAGCTTCTTAATCATATGCATAAAATGAAAATGTTTAAAAAAATACCTAGAGATGAATTTTTACTGAAAATGAACTATGCTTATCTTTTTCACACACTGAAAAACATTCTACGTTTATTTCATGATCATAAAATTTTATTTCCTTTTAAATAACACAAAAAAACACGAAAATTTCTGAATGTAAACAACTTCGCCAACACATCGCCAAATATCTCAATCTACATGTGTCTGATAAAATTCCATATTTTAAACACTAATAGGCTCTTAAAATCTATATTTACTTCTAAAAGAGGATAATAAACAATTAACTTAAGCAAAGGATTAATTTCAGACACAACAAATTGAATAATATCGTTTTCAATTGCAACAAACGCCACAGCTAAGAGCTAAGACGTATTTTTGTGTAGCTATTTTGCATTAATAAAGCAAAAAATCATGAAAATTTTACTTACCGATGAAATGAAACAGATCCTCCTTTGATACATTTTTCTTTACACTCGTATGCACAACAGGATTTAACCATTTTCGATGAATTTTCATGGCCTTTCTTACTCACGCATTGAAATAACAAAGGATTCCCGTACGAAGTGTCTCGGTCGCGTCCACGAGTCACGTGACGAGGTGCTTGCTTCACATTGCAACCCTCCACGAGCAGTCTATTCGTATCGTAAGTCTATGATCCTACTATTTACAGCTTCCGTAAAGCCATCGTGCCGTTTTGAAACATTCTTTAGTTTATTTTCCTTCAGTTAAGAGAAGACGTGCCGACACCATAACTGTGTTAAAGAAAAACTGGAATCGTAGTTGAGAAACGATTCGACAGTTGGGATTACGTCCCGATCTGAAAATGTATTGAACATTGTTGTTCCTCAGAGCAATAAAGCCAAATTGATCACAATGGATGAAAACGCTGAGCGATGCAAAAATCTGAAATACCGTAATTTGGGGCTACTTAGCACCGATTCTCATGACCTCAAAATGAATTTCTTACGATCCTACTATTTACAGCTTCCGTAAAGCCATCGTGCCGTTTTGAAACACTCTTTAGTTTATTTTCCTTCAGTTAAGAGAAGACGTGCCGACACCATAACTGTGTTAAAGAAAAACTGGAATCGTAGTTGAGAAACGATTCGACAGTTGGGATTACGTCCCGATCTGAAAATGTATTGAACATTGTTGTTCCTCAGAGCAATAAAGCCAAATTCATCACAATGGATGAAAAGGCTGAGCGATGCAAAAATCTGAAATACCGTAATTTGGGGCTACTTAGCACCGATTCTCATGACCTCAAAATGAATTTCTTACGATCCTACTATTTACAGCTTCCGTAAAGCCCTCGTGCCGTTTTGAAACACTCTTTCGTTTATTTTCCTTCAGTTAAGAGAAGACGTGTCGACACCCTAACTGAGTTAAAGGAAAACAGGAACCGTAGATGAGAAACGATTCGACAGTTGGGATTACGTCCCGATCTGAAAATGTATTGAACATTGTTGTTCCTCAGAGCAATAAAGCCAAATTCATCACAATGGATAAAAACGTTGAGCAATGCAAAAATCTGAATCGTTTAAGGTATCGAAAAGTGAAGAAAATCAAGCATGAAATGACCTATTGTAGCCAATGCATTTTCCCCCACATCATTTCTGCAGCCCCTCTCACTGCATCTGCTTGCAACGCCCTCTTGGAGAAGGATAAAAGAACTACGCAGTCTAGAAATAGCACTCAACACGTTCACACCTAGAGTGATGATGCTCTTGAACGGGAATTCCCCCGGAGCACATACTGGACAAACCATGATCTGTAAATGTAAAATGTTGCGTTTGTCTTTGTGAATTAAATTATTTTAGTTATCTGGGCCATTTTCTTTTGTAGCTACTTACCGTAGTTATACTATTTCATTACCAGAGCTTGATCAGAACAGATAAGCCTTGAATACTCTTCGAAAAGATACAAGCACAAAAGGATTTCCATTTCTTTGCGCTGTTCTTCTTAATCTCTTGGTGAAGTGAAGACTTGGTCCGGTTGCAAGTCATTGGAAAAACATTTCCTTCTGTCAGTTCTTTAGTTAACGAAAATGTCTTAGGTTAAACTACTTCTCAAAACTCATCAAATACTATTTTGATTTATTCCTAATGTGCATAACCTATCCTCATAAATCTTAAAATGTTTTTAAAAGTACTAATTTTTTAAAAAAAAAAACCAGTTTTTATAAACACACTTTATCAGTGCACTCGAAAGTAGAAATATTTTTTGTTTTAATTATTTTCTACTTTTTATTCTTTAATTTATTTATTGTATATGTTAAGGAATCTTAAAATCACTACCAGGTGGCGCTGCAGCTACTTATTCAAAATTTTTTTAAATTAATTGATTAACTGTGAAAAAAGTTCTTAAAACATTGATAAAATGTGCCATCGAAAATAAAATGTACGAAATTTCAGAAATCCAGCACACATCGGGAAATGAGTGAAAAATCTATTGCAGAATCAAGTCAAGTGTATAAAAACAGATACTAAAGTTTGAAATCATTAACCTTCACACTGTAAAAAATATGACGATAAAATTGTATTTTACGATACGAAAAGTGCCCAAATCTCAATTTGTTGAGATTTTGAGATTAATATGAGGTAAATGCGTGGAATTAATACTGTTAGCTTCTTTTCATTTTAAGCGCGAAAGAAGCAACAAAAGTTTGTGTAGAAAATCATATAAGAAATGCAACCTCCATTTCAAAGCGTTTTATGTTTAAAACTTTGCATCAATCTATTTAAACCGCAATCAAATCATAATTTTTTTTAAATTCAAAAATACACTACACTGTTGCCAATAAAATTACATGATGAATAAAATTAAAGATAATAATTAATTAATGTTAAATATTTACAAAAAAACTTTAGTTCTACGTGCTAATAATTCAGCCACTACAATACTGATAGATGGAAACTGTTATTTACATATTCATATTTTTAAAGGCGCAAGTGTAAATATTTTATCCAACGCATATTTTTATTTTGATGAGACTATTAAAAATGACGAGAGGCATAATTTAGCTTGAATTTGGAGAATTTATTTATAGGCATTTGGCGGAGAAGGTGCTCAGTTTATATCTTGAGATAATTCAGTAGAGCGATTAATTGGAAGGCATTTTTTCTTACACCAAAGAATCAAAAAAGAAATTAATTGTAAACAACAAATTTAACGTTTTATTTACAAATGGTGAATTAAAATTTTTAATAGAGCTCTCGTGCATCAATGCAAAAAATGCAATGCGACAACGCACGAGCAGAAAAAAGAGAAGCAGAAGTAATTAATTCTATAGAATCAAGATTTATTTACAAAAAAAATATCAGCATGATCATCATCATCGAGAGAAGCAGGCTCGAAGTCAGCCATCATAGCCATTTTAAAAAACTGCCGCAATAGAAGAAAATGTGAAAA
This sequence comes from Araneus ventricosus, assembly GCA_013235015.1. Lineage (NCBI taxonomy): Eukaryota > Metazoa > Arthropoda > Arachnida > Araneae > Araneidae > Araneus > Araneus ventricosus. The sequence goes on from BGPR01000456.1 coordinate 248,922, forward strand.
ATTGCACAAATGTTAAAAACCTACTTCTATAAATTTAACAAAAAAGCAATGAGATTTCAAAAATCTGCGAACTTTTTAACAGAGAGTTATAAACTGGAAATTATTTTCAGATAAAAGCATTAAGCGATAGCATCTATAGTCCAAGACAACTCAAGAATGTTATAGAGTGGAAGCTATGGATGGTATTCTTCCGCCAAGTGAAATAGTCCTGCAGTTATTCGAATGTATCTTAAAAGTAATTGACATATTTGAACAGAATTTTGCTTTAAATAAGAAAAACCGATATTTTCTGCAATAAAAATCTATCTTCTAAACGTATGTTATTTAATTTCTTAAATGTTTCTTTTCCCGCCTTTTGTCGGAAATTACGAGGTGCCAAATGACCTTGGGAGCATTCAGGGAGAAAGCTTTTTTTCTCTGTCTCTTTGAGGACCACATTTGGCGAATAATCTCTCTTGATGCTGGCGTGGATCACTCAGAAAACGTATCAGAATTTATTGCTGGTAATTTCTTTTTTATCATTTTTATATCGTAGCAACTTCTAAAATATCGCTGCTTTTGAAATTATTTATTGATCTTATCTTTTTCCAGTATTTGCATCGGTTTTTGTACATATATATAACAATATACATCAAAATAAAATTGAAATATATGAAAAGTGAAATATGAAGGCGATGCAAAAACTCAAAGAAATCAAAGGAAAATAAAAATATATCATAATAAAAAAAGAGTACACATGAGACAAAATATTGAAAAAAGAGGGAAAGTGAAACAAAAGGTTGCGTTATTGGCATTTTCTCCAATATTAAATAATTTTCCCAACATTAAAAAAATGCTGAAGCAAATTTCCTTTAACCATAGCTTATTATTCCCGCCAAAATTGTGTCGATTAATCAGTTCCAAAACGTAGGAATTTGTTTTGTTTATGATTCAGTTGCTTTTAAGATGTGAGATTGGGATGGATTTCTGTACATCTAATTTATTTACATTCCTGGTTAGAATACGATATAGTATATGCACACATTATTAATTATGTATATAAAGATAGTTTCAAAAGCATCGGCGCTCTTTTACCACACAACCCTGGTCGGCCATGGCCTTGGGCCCTCCCCTTGGTCATTCACTCAACCTCTTACGTCAGCTCACTCTCTTTTGCACCCCTCTTTCCCCAGTCTTACAGTGGTGGTCAAAGAAAAGTGTGGGGTGGTTGTCCGTAGACGTTCGAAGAGCTGATACTTGTCAAACAAATTGAATAGTCTCTGCAAGCTCATTATGGATGGATTTAAAAATCCAGACTCACAAATAATTAAAGTAGCACGAAATTTGTTCCAAAAAAATAAGAAGGGCAAAGTCTTGCAGAGTTCAGCTAGGAAAAGTGCTCTGAATATTTTTATTCGGCTTAAAGATGAAAATCCTAATGCGACTATCAAGTCTATCGTTGATCGGGCATCTGAACTGACTGGAGTATCCGCAAGTACGCATCCTTTATTTCAAGATAACATGAAAGCATGGTTGGTGTAATCAATTTTTTTTTGCATAGAATCTTCTGCTGTATACAATTTTAAATATAGTGTCAAGTGTCTACTATTGATATTTCTCAGGATTCCTTTCATTAAAAATGCACAAATTATGTACTTATAGTAAAAAAATCGATCCAAGCAACTTTCTCTTTTTGCTTAGAGAACCAAACGTTGGCGCACACGAAGCAAAGAAAATCTACTTCGGGTTGTTGGCGAATTCTAACAGAAAGTAACCCCAAAACGCGCAGGAACACCAACTACGTAATTCATCGGTGCAGCGCCGAAAGCATACCGTAATCTCTGTTATCTTCTTGGCCTGTCTTTGACTATATAAACTGAAAATCCGTGAAAGAAAATGTAATTTCTTTGATGCAAAATGGGACTCACCACCCAGGGCCAAGCTCCTTGCTGCTCCTGTCTTCCTTTTAACCCTGCCTCCATCCGGGAACTCGGAAGTTGATCGACTACACCACAATCTGTAAACAAAGGTGAAAGATTTTTTTTCATTTCTTACAAGCCTGCACTCTTCTGCGACTAAAACTGGGCGAATTGTGAAGCTTTGAATATTTCGCTGTTTTAGCCGATTTTGGATCAATTCAGAAGCCACCTCGGGGAATTTACTTCATTATAAGCGCTTGCTCGATGCGGCTGCTGATTGGTTGAAAATTATGAAATCCAAAGCTCCATAACTCGGTGGAAGTATTTTTGTTTAAAATTTTAGTAGGACAAGAATATTTTACTAAAACTATACTAAATACAGATACTAAAACTAAATTCTGGCTGGCTCTCCGTGCAAAATAATAATAAACTTCACAAGCTATCAGGAGAGAATGTTATTCTGTAATTAAACCTTTAAAAATGTAAAAATCATGACTTATCTCCAATCGAATGATGACACGACTCGCTGAGAAATTCAACACATTTATTGCCATGTAAACATGGAGACATGATACTGCGCATAGAATACATTATGTATTCACACTCAGCAGATATATTTTACATTAATCTACAGTATAAGGGGCCTTTTATACAAGAGTTCCCATCCTTATTTCACTATAACGTGCGCCTCTCTCAATGAGACCAGTCCACCTGAGAACTTTACATAAAAATATTCCAATTGTGCCCCGAAAATCCGGTGTACCTTACGTTATAGTGGGAACTCAATTGCACTAGAAAGATTGAAGGGAGGTCCTCCACCCTAACATCTGGTCAGGGGTCAATAGACCGGACCTTTCTTTACTAGTGGAAGCCACAGCAGTTAAAAAAGAAAGAGATTGTTGGCAAAACGCGTTCACAGATTGGAAGGCTACACTTATTCTTATTAACGATGAATGCGAATTTTTTAAATATTTGAACGGTATTTTAGGCCAAAGCATGGCCATTTTTGAATATCTTCCGCACAGAGCGGTGTAGATCACAGAGAACGTAAAAGGAACAAGCTGGAGACACGGTCACAGCTTTTATGCTTTCGGAAATGGAAAAACAGTTTCGTCAGCATTTTCATGGAGTTCGCGATGCTATTTGGTATGGAAGTTTTATCTCATACAGTGAAAGTTATTCATAAAGTAGATGCGCTTTTATCTTTGAATTAAAGTAGGAGATAAAAGCACATCTACTTTATGAATAAGAGGAGATATTATATTTGAAATTAAGTGGCGTGAAAAAGAATCATAACACCCGCACCCGCACACACTCACGTTCATAAATATTAACTTTTAAGGAGCGATGGTGTGGGGCTCTTGGGAATATGATCAGAGAAAATTTCCTGAAGTTATATCATGAGAATCATTGTAATCTTGGCATAATAGTCTTCCTATAGGTAATCTAATCTACTTAATTATTATAATACACCTGTTTAACTTTTTCTAAGACCGCGAGAAATATATTTACAGTAAAACTTCTAAAAACGACCACCGTTTCAGAGTGGTTCTTCTCAATGGCCATTTTAGTTTGGCGCGGAATTTGTGGCCTATAGACATAATATTAAAACAACCTCTAAGGCCACTCAAACCCCTCTGAGCGGTTGCATAGGTCACCCGTTGAGTTTCAATTAGATGCATTCCTTTAGTCTCTCTGACTTTGGATATTTTATAAGGAGAAAAGAGAGAACAAAAAATTCTTACGTTCAAGAACAACACAGGAAATCAGATTGAAATTAATCATTCCTTTTCCATTGCGAAGTGAAAACTGTGAGCTTCTGACAAAGAAGTTGCTGATAAGGGTAGGGACCATAAGCAAATGAAACTTTCAGCTCAACAAACTTTAGGAAAAATAGATTGTACAGGATGGTCATAAATTATTGAACCCATTTCAAAAATTAATGCAAAAATAATGTTACAACAACGGTTTTTTCAAATGAGAGAGCGAATAAAAAGTCTTTTTTCAGATAGCTGTCGTATCATTACGGCGTTCTCAATTCGCTACAGCGAGAGATTTCCATGCGGCATGGCCACCGATCAGCAGAAGCCGATGCGCGTTTTGAGGTTTCCTTTTATAGTTTTTCTTGAATATCTCGAAACCTGTTCAGTTTTCTCACTACATGTGAATTAACAAATTAAAGAGCGTGAAATTCCCTACAAATACGTGCTTTTATTTTTCTTCTAGCTTTAAAAATGTCGCAGATAATGGCTCTTAAAAATGGAAGGTGTCCGATAATTTACGACTCCCCAGATCACCTTAACGGAGCGTTACCTATCTGAAAAAAAACTTTTTAAATTCCGATCTCATTAAAAAAACACGTAGTTGTAACATTATAAGATTTTTTTATTAATTTTTGAAATGGGTCCAGTAATTTATGACCACCCTGTATTATTGATCATTCCCCTACAACTACCAACGATGCAATTAGGTATTTATTTTTCCAACTAAAAAAACAAAAAAATTGCCATTGAAAAAGCTGAAAGATCCAAGCAAACACAAACTGTCTCTTTTCAAAATAATAATAATAATAATAATCGAATCAAGTACTATTTTCTTTAGATGGTTTTTTTATCGACGCTTTATCAGAAATGAGGAATTAGGGTTTTTTTAAAATACGTATTTTGTACTTCCAAACACGAAACCCATTTAGAGGGGCCAATTTTATTCGGAACGGAGGGTGGCTGCTGTAGAGAAGGTTCCGCCGAACCATCAACTTTAAATGCCCTTGGTAAGCTATTTTACTTGGTAGGCTTAATAACTTCAGAAACCACAAAAATATTAACAAATACTTTGACCACATAATATGGTTTTAACAACCAAAATAATTATCAATTAATAATTCTTATTATTTTAAGATAATAATACGCCAACATCTGACGAAGACAAAAATCTAGGATGTCAATTTCTTATCTCGAACCATAGTGAAATTTCTTGATATGCTAAATAGTTAGCCAAATTAATTAACAAATCAGTAAATCAATCCCAAAAACATTTTAATATACCATTACAAGAAAACTGTAAATGGCTAATGTAATGGCAATCGCTAGTTAGTATGATTATTTCGAACAACACTTACTTTGAGAACAACTTTCATCCACTAGAAACAAACATAACAGCACAGCCAAAAGCTTTCCGAGCCACAAATCGTGCTTCATTTTCGCGTGTTAAACTTGAGTCAAGAATAGAAAACTAACTGACAGCAAGTCAAATTGAGCGGTTTAAAGTAGCGGAAACAGTGGGAGAGCACCTTCGGAGGATTTCCTATGATTTCGGAAGTACCGTTCGTTTCCGTTACCGTTGGAACAATTTTACTTCCCAGGATGGTGATACGCATCAAGGAAGAAAAACGCTTTTCCCGAATTCTTTGATAGGTGTATTTTTTCCGACGTTGACAGTCATTTTCTTTTCGAAACGTAATATTTTGTTTTAATTCGAAACTTGTATAATATGCTCCTATATATATAGTATGGGGCTAAATGAAAACATGATACAGTCAAACCCCGTCATAACGAACCCTCAACGGACCGACTCAGAAGTTCGTTTTAACCGAGGTTCGCTGTATCCGCATTTGAAAACAAATGCCCTAACATGTTTAGATACTACTTCTATAATAAACTTTTTAATAACATAATATTTTCATTAGTAATTAGGGACAAATATTAAATAATATACTCAATAATAAACAAACTAAACATTTACCTTTTTGTACTTATTTGCTAATCCACTACTTTGAATAATGATGTTACTTTTGGTTGGAAAGTTTTAAATTTTGTATACAACTCGTCAATTTTTTATCCACTATTTTAAACAGACCCGCAACATGTTCGTCGATGTTTTCTGATGCTTTCGCATCTGCAATTGAAGTTACTGGTTCATCTTGTTCTTCCTCCATATCTGAAGACGAATCTAAGATAGAGTTGTTTTTTTCATTTACTAATGCCACGATATCTTCCTCACTCACTTCCCCAGATGCAATGACATGTCGTCACAACATTCGAAATGTTCGATTTTGTTCTGCGAAAAAGCATTCACTCCGTGCTTTTTTAGCCATTTGGAGAGGGGAAGGTTGTCATCTTCCTCGCCGTCATCTTCCGTCTGCTGTGTTTTCGTAAGCCCAACATGAATAAAACTATTTCTGATAGTCGATTCTGTTCCCAATCTCCAAGACTTTTCGAGTAAAACAACGGCATCAAGAAGAGAAATGTCACAGACCTTGTTTTATCATAACATTCCAAAATGCACAAAATGAGCTGCTTCCGGTAATGACACTTCAGGCTACGGATTACTCCCTGATCCATCGGTTTCAAAACTGATGTAGTGTTGGTGAGTGGGAGAAAGACTACTTTGATCCATCGTAAGTTGCTTGGCCTCAATGTGGGCTGTACAATTGTCTATTAATAAAACGATTTTCCTCTTTTTCTTAGCCAGTTCCTTATCCCACTGTCGAAGATATTTCTGGACTAAATCCAACGTCATCCAAGCCTTTTTATTTGACTTATAATCCACCGGGAGTTTCTTCATATTTTTGAAGCACCTTGGTTTTTGAGATTTTCCGATAACAGCTTCTGTTTTACTGAACCCTTCATATTGGCGCATACCAGAACGGTTATCCTTACTTTTGAGGGTTTGCCACCGACACGTTTTTCTCCTTTGAACTTTAAAGTTTGATTTGGAGTGAGCTTGTGAAACAAACCTGTTTCATCGGCATTGAAAATTTCCTTTTCATCGTAATTGCGAATAATGTCTCCGGCCAAACATTTTCCATCCAGTGCTTGATATCGGAAGAAGAAACACTAGCGGCTTCACCCACAACTTTGCCGCTCCTAATGTTGTTCCACTTCCTAAACCTATCTAGCCATTCATTGGAACAAACGAAGCTCTTTTCTTCAAAAAGTTCTGTAAGTTCATTAGCTTTTGCCTGGAGAATAGCGCCCATTATAGGAAGATTTCTACTCCTCTGTAGAGTAAACCACTTAAATAAGGCCTCTTCCACATTTTCTTTTTCTGCCTTTCGCAATCTCTTGCACCCGTTTATGTTTTTTTCATATGCAGAGAGAATAGAGTCCCGATTCTTCCAGATAGTAGCGACAGTTTATTTAGACAGGGAAATTTCTTTACAAATGGCTGATTGCCTTTCGCCATTTTGTAATTTTCGAATAAACTTAACTTTATCCGCGAAAGAAAAAGGTTTTCGCTCGCGAACATTAGACGTGGTCACTGCAATGATACTGCAATATCACTGTTCATAGAATGATAAGTAATTAATCTAAAATGGCAGAGAAAACACGTGATTGGTCCTAGGTAATCTGACCAGAAAGTCCCCCCTCCCTGGTTGACACCAGGCCAGGTGTCCACCGGGGGTAGGAGTGCAGATAGAAACTCTAAAGAGCCTTGCCTATTGTTCCTTTGTCCCACTTATGGGGTTAGCAGCGACTCTACCAAAGGTACAGTAGGTGAGGAATGTGGTCTCTGGACCAGAGTATTTCATGCAAACTCTTGTAGATGTTGGGTTGACTTGAACATTCGGAATGTTCGATTTCATTTTGCGAAAAAGCATTCACTCCATGCTTTTCTGCTCCGATAGAAAAAGCTTTTCGCATGCCAACATTAGCCATGATCACTGCAAAATTCACAGAATGATAAGCTAAGTAATTAAACAAAAATGGCAGAGAAAACACGTGATTGCTCCTGGTCGGCTGACCAGAAAGCCCCCCCCTTCCCTGGTTGACAATAGGCCAGGTGTCCACCGGGGGGAGGAGGAGAGATAGAAACTGTAAAGAGCCTTGTCTGTTGTTCCTTTGTCCCACTTAAGGGGTTAGCAGCGACTCTAACAAAGGTACAATAGGCGAGGATTGTGGTCTCTGAACCAGAGTATTTCATTCAAAAGGGGTAACTCTTGTAGAAGTTGGGTTGACTTGAGCACAATTAGTAAAGAATGTCCCTTTGGGCAAGTGAAAAGCTTGAAGTTTTAGAAATTTTCAGTTCGCTATAACCGAGTCTCTAGCGTTTGCTGTTCGTTGTAAGAGTATGAAAATACAATATTAACATAGGGCTACAGTTGGGACCATGTAAAAGGTTCGCTGTAACCGAGGGTTCGTTATATCCCGGATTCGCTATATCGCGGTTTGACTGTATTTGTCTTTTTCTAATTTTAATTAACAATAAAAATAAACAAATACAGTGGTACCTCCGAAAAGCGGACAGTCACGGGACCAAAAGTTTTGTCCGTTTTTCGGAGGTGTCCGCTATTGGGGAGGACAACCTTTTTATAAAAAAAGTTTTTGCACTTCTGTTTGACATTTGATTGTAAATTACGGCTGCAATTTTAATTAAAAAGGAAAAATTAGTTAGGTAAGAAAAGAATAACTATTTACTACTTTACCTTTTAATTGTGTGCTAATCCTTTTATCTTGCATTAAAGACCAAACCCCCCAAAACAGGTTTCGCGCCTCTAAATTCCAAGAAACAAGGGGAGTTTTGGAAGAACAGGAAGAAAAAAAAAAGGGTGCTGGGGGCAGAAGAATGCCATTGTGCACATTTTAGGGTCGAATTTCATTGTGTCAAGCACGGAAGGGAGGAGTCAGGAAAAGTTCGTTGTAAAGACGCATAAACATATATTTTTAGCTTGCTTGTTAGAATAATTTTGAAATGTTTGCCAAAATAATTGAAAGCTTTTCAAAAATACTTGTCCGCTATTCGGAGTGTCCGTTATCCAGAGGAAATAACATGGATTGTCCGATATAGAAGGACCGGGACTCGTAAAAATGTCCGTTAATTAGAGGTGTCAGCTATTCGGGAGTGTCCGTTAAGGGAGGTACCACTGTAATTAATATTTTAGTGCTCGGAGCATCATACTACAAAAATGAAACTACAATCTTCACGGAGGACTGTTAACAAGGAGAATTCATAGCGATCTGCTATCTCTGATTTGATGTAGTTCCTGGTTGGAGAGCTGGTCATATCACATTGGGGCGACGTCAAGGTATGATTGCGTTGCATTCTCACACCATAGTCTCGGCCATCGACCAGCTCGGACCTCCGGGCACTGGGTAGTGTGGTTTGAAGCACCGAAACATAGAAAAAAAAAGCAAAACAGAGGGGAAAAATATACAACAGAAAGAAGTGAGAGATGGGAGAAAAAAAAACACAAAAGGGTAGAAAAAAATGAAGAGATAAAAAATCACAAAATCATGGCACAGATGAAGTCTACAGCTTCAGATGATCTGCAGCCGATGAGGTAAAGTTCAGTCCTTGATGGCTTTCTATTTTTTGGACATCATAACGTTCATTTGGCTTCACACTTACGATTTTGTAGGGTCCGAAAAATCTAGGTCTTAACTTTAGGCCTGTTCGAAATTGAGTTAGTTGAATAGCCACGACATAGGTATGTGGTGGTTTTCGTTTTCTGCTGAAAGTGCGATAGTTCTCTTCTTGTATCTTCAGGATATCTTCTTTTGCTTGTTCTAGCATCTGCTCCTGTTGTTCTTGGAATGGACTTTGATATTCCTCTTCTAGAATTTGGAGTATTTGGGTGTCTTCCTTGCATTTGATGGAAACGCCGATGAGGAGGTCAAAGGGATTTTTCTGAGTTGATCTGTGTGTTGTTCTGTTGAGGGTTCTCTGTACAGCTGGAACATGGTGAAACCACTTGTTAGGGTCATCAATGAATAGCTTAGCTAGAACAGGGATGACATTTTCTAGCAATCTTTCTATTTGACCGTTACCACGAGGGATTTCTGTTGTTATATGAACCTACTTGATGTTTTCGTCTTTGCAATAATCTTGGAATTCGTTTGAAGTGAACGCTGATCCACGATCAGTGACTATTCTCGAGGGATTTCTAACGATAGCCTGTTGTTCTCGAAGTTTTTGAAGGGCATCTTGAGTTGATGTTGATTTAACGGGGTATAACCATAAGAATTTTGTAAAAGAATCAACAACTGCAAAAATATAGTGTTTGTTAGTGGATGGAAGAGGACCAAGAAAATCAATATGATAAGTTTCGAACGGAACATTTTCTTTAGGAATAGGATGAAAAAAGCCTTCGGATTTTCTTTTTCTATATACAAGAATACAATAGACACAATTTGCAATTACGTTTTCTGCGCTTTTTCTCAAATTTTGGAAGTAAAATTGTTTTTTCACAAGATTTTCGGTTTTGGGTATTGAGAAATTTACTTTTTCGTGCGCATTTCTGACAATTTGTGTTTGGATGTTCTGGGGAATAACTAGTAATTCTGTTCCATTATCGTACTTATGAAGACAGAGATTTTTAAGGTTTTTCACGAGCTCGTCTACAGCTTGAGCAGAAGCAATTTCGGTTCAGAATGTTCAGTCACAATGTGAACAATATTGTTACTAAGTGCACCAACGTGAGGTAGTTTTGAACCAGGGCGATGAATTATCGTGTAATCAAATTCATCCAATATTGCAGACCAACGTGCAATTTTAGGGGTGAGATCTTTTTTATTTATTGTTTTTTGAAAAGCTTCACAATCAATGGCAATAGCGAATTTGGAACCTAAAAGGTTGGTACGGAATTTTTTTTACTGCTTGATAGCAAAAATCTCTAATTCATAGCTTGAATACTTTTCTTGTTGAAGGTAGTTTTTTTCGACATATAATGGATTGGGTTTAATTTTCCATTAGAGGATTCTTGTAGAAGCACAGCGCCGAATCCATGAGAACTTGTATGGAGTTCTAATTTTGTGCCTTGTTGAAAGATATGTAGAACAGGATATTGGGATAACAAGTCTTTAAGTTGTTGAAAAGCATGTTTTTGCATTTCACCAAAATTGAAGGGAGTACTTTTTTTTAGCATATCTCTTAACCTTCCAGCGGGCGCGCATTTTCAAGAGATACTTGTATTGTGCATCGTATTACATATTAATATCGTTCTTTTATAAATTAAAGTGCAATTTTTACTTATAAAATCTTTTACTATTAAGCTAATAAATACTGATAATTTAAATAAACGCTGGATTTTTTTGTAAAACAACACGGTATATTTATGCAATACGATGCACTACATGTCGTAAAATTTGTGCAGGCGCGCCCGCTGGAAGGTTAATGGCTTTGCAATTTGAGAATATCCCGGAATGAATTTTCTGAAATATCCAGTTAACCCCTTAACATACAATGACGTCTCTGACACGTGCATCGAATTACAGAATTTTTGCTATTTAAATCCTATTTAAGTCAACGTAGCAATTAATTTTGAATACAAAAATAACCTGGACACGCTTACATATCCCAAGCATCTTTTGCCATCTTAAATAGATTGAAATAATAAAAGATATCCTATATGGGTAGTGGCAGCTAATTAGGAGGTTAAATAAAATCATGTGGCAAGGGAGCTCTGTAACTTTTTAATAGTTGTAGGATTGGAAAATTTTGAACAGCAGCCGTTTTGGAAGGTGTTCCATTTTGGGTTGTGTAACCCAAAAATTCAATTTTTCTTTGTAAAAAAGAACATTTTTTAAAGTTTACTTCCAGACCATATTTCTGAAGCAATTTGTAAAACGCGTTTAAGTTTCCCGAGATTTTCAGATTAATCTTGGGAGGAAACTATGATGTCATCCATGTAAATAAGAAAAGTTTTGTCAGCCAAGAGGTCACGGAAGATATTGGTTCATAAATCTTTGAAAGAAATTTGGTGAAACGGAAAGTCCAAATGAATCTTAAAGGAATTCGTATTGTCCATTGGGAACAACAAATGACGTATATTTAATACATTCGGGATCTATAGGCAGATGAAAGAAACCGTTTTTGAGATTAAAGGTTGTAAACACTTTAGAATTTTCCAAAGAATCAATTACATCGTCAATTATCGTTAGAGGGGTATCTGTTTCTAATAATTTTTTTTTATTATTTAATTGACGGAAATCCACACAGAGACGAGGATAACCGTCTTTCTTTTTGCACAGAAGGACTGGTGCCGTATAATTTGAAGTACTTGTTTTAATTATACCGTCATTAATATTACTTTAAAATTGATTTAATACCCGACTATTTGCTTTTAACTGTCGATGGAGATCTAAATTCACTGTTCCAAATCGCTGTCTTCATATCCCATGCTGTAAACACGTATTTAATTTGCCTCTAAAAATTTCATATCATTCTTTAAAATTTTTACTAATTTATGATAAAAATTACTTTTCGCGGTTTATCGAAAATTGTTTGGTCAGCCTAGCTTCTTGAGAAGCTAGGAGATTTGAAAATTCCTTCGTGCAACAGATTTTCTCGTTCTAATTAAAAATAAAAGAGGCAGAAGATAAAAAGATTTTAGGTTGGAACTCCGTCGAGTGCTAATTTAAGCAAATAAAGCTAAAACGTCACAATGTTTAATTAAATTGTATGTCATTCTTTAAAAAATATTAATAACATGAAAAAATTAGTATTTGAAGGTTTTTAAATATCGTTTGGTTCAATTGATATTTTCATTCACAAGCATTTCACACGAAGATGAATTTGTGTATAAAAATATATTTTAATAAAAATCGTTTGGATTAATTCAAATTTTCAATTTTTAGAAATCGTTTGGCTCAATTCAATGATTTAATTTACAAACTTTGCAGACGATAAATGGATTTTCTGAACAATAATATCTTATTAAAATTCGTTTGGTTTATTTGATATTCTCATTAAAAAAATCGTTTATTTCAATTGACTTTCTGATTTTTAAATAGCAAAACGGTCAGATTATAAAAGATTTTTGTGCGCCAGAACATTTTAGACAAAAAATTTTTTTCATTAAAAGAATTAGATAGGAAATAATTTTCAATCTCTTTTTTTTCTCCCGCCAGGTGTATCCGATTGTTGATTATATATTTCATGGCCACGACGAGCTGAAAATAAACTTTTAGATTTAGACCAATTTTTTTATTAGATTTTAACCGGCGAGGGATACGTTTGTAAGGAGGGTGAAAATCTCTGTCGAGTTCGCAGATGAACTATCTAGCTCAAGGGGGGGAGGGGGTGGAAATGGTGGGACTGAAACTTTCATTTCCCCGTAATTCACTTACTATTGAAGATAGAAAGAAAATTCAAATTATCGTCTTTTCATAACGAACAACTTTTGTATTTAATGCTTTTTGATAGCTACAATTGCTTAGAAGTTATGAGCTGAAAAGTGATCCCCCCTCAAATTAAACTGCATTTTAACCTAGGCATGCTACTCCTTGTTAGAAAGCTCTCATCATTTGTATTCTATTCCACAGTCTTTCATTTTTGAAGTGATAATTCTAATTAAAATAGATGACGAAATGTACTTTTCCTTATATCTTCACACAAAAGGAATCTACCTTAGCCTTTTGGCTTGCCCGACGGGCATTTTTTTTTTTTTTTTACTTTCAGTATTTTCTACTTTTTAATTTATTATTATTGATGATATGGAAACTTCAAATATCTTTCTTTCCCTTCAAATTCACTACCATGGCGCATGAAGTTAAAATTTAATTCAATCGCTTTACTGACAATTAAGCTGTGAAAATATAAAAAATTATCATAGAGCGAAATATTATCATAGAGAATATACAAATGTACAAAATTTCAAAACTCCAACATATGAGGGAGTAAGTGAAAAATGGTGATCCATAGAAAAATGAATAAACAAATCTATATAATAATTATCCACGCATTGCGGTGACGGTCACGTGGTTTGGTTTGGCTACGTGCCAAAGAGATTCAGACGGTCTGTCTATAAATTAGCATACACTACACACGGTAAAGCCATAATATGAGGGAGTAAGTGAAAAATGGATTGCAAAATCTCATCTTAACATACATGAAACAAGTCAAGTTAAATAAAAGTGTGGAAAAATACAACCGTCGCAAAGTCTAGATCTAAAGATTACTAAATGTATTATTAGTGCAATTATGACATAAATACATTTTTTGTAGAATGTATATCAAGCTTTATAGCACGAACCCAGGTTCAAATATATTCAAAGCAAAGCAGTAAAGACAACCCACAGAAAAGAGAAGGTATTTATTTATGAACATTCACAGGCATACATTTTTACGACCATCTCGCCTTCATCCACGTAAGAGTTAAATATCGCATTACAATAGCACAAAGTAACAAAAGTGTACACAAAATACAGTTTATGTTGATACAAAGTGCAAGGAGATAATTACAAAAAATTTGTTACAATTTCAAGTACAAAATGAAGTTTTTTAAAAATAAACATTATAAAGGTTACTAAAATTTTTTCATGATTTATGCTGTTAGATATGCATTCTCCAGAAATATTGAATATCTCGCAGTTGTGAATACACACTGATTTCGGCCTACATAAAGTTGCGCAGATCAGTTTGGTTTCACTTCTCACGATTAAAGCAGCCATCTAGAAATAAAATACAAATGAATAAATTGGTGAAAATGCATTCTAATTTATAACGCAGTAGCGCTGAAGCCGATCATTCATGAGCGCTCCACGTGGAGTGCCACGCCATTCTTTTTTAAAGCGGGACATTCACCGAGTTCCTCGATTTTAGGAATACGGGAAGGCAAAACCTTCGGTCAATTCGAAAGCCCGAAGAAAAGTGGCGAATGTAGACAGCGCTGTTCGAATTCCAACGAATTTGATATCCTTCGGAAAGGAAGGCCATAAAAATGAAATATGATTTTCCGAGATGATGATAGATCACCCGTTTATGTGTGAAGAGCGTTGGGGAGGGGGAAAGTATCGTGGGAGATGCGGTTAGACTGGAGAAATCAGGGAGGGGAGGGTGCTACGCGGAAATCCCCCGTGTGGGTGGGAGTCAGTCTGACGGAAGGAGGAGTGCGCTTTGGAACATCAATGAAAGACTTACCTAAATCTATCGACTGGAATACAAACCAGATGTTGGTACAAATAGAATAGATTGGACTACTTGTGAATGCCCAGCTTAGCCATCCATTTAGACAGGTCACTCACGAACACTCCACCCTGCGCAAATCTATCCATTGCCGAATATTCTGATCCCCCTACTGCGTCTATTCCTCACACAGACCTTCAGAACGCGAACACCCATCTGCTTAGATTTCCTAGGTGAACGTTTCGCTAAATACAGAGTTTTATGATTTTCGTATTCGCGGAGGAGCTTCCCCACCCCCACGTACCTAGACCGGTCGTATTTCCGCATTTATGCCTGGCAGCCCAGACCTTCCTCTTCAATTCTCATCGGAGTTTCGCATTGATGGCCGGTTTTGGCGTGGAGCGGTCGTGAAAGTAGTTTATATTAGAATCGTAGACTGTTCGCAACGAGTATGTAATACATTCGAAAATACAGGGTGGTCACAACTTACTGAATCCATTTCAAAAATTAATAACAAATTAATAATCATACAACTGCGGGTTTTTTTTAAATGAGAGAGCAAATAAATTTGTTTCAGATAGCTTGCGTACCATTACGGCGTTCTAAATTTGCTACAGCGAGAGATCTCCATACGCAATGGCTATCTATCAGCAGAAGCCGATGCGCGTTTAATGGTTTCCTTTTTTTTTAGTTCTTCTTGAATATCACGAAAACTATTCAGTTTTCGAATTATAATTGATTTAACAAATTAAAGAGCGCAAAATTCCCTACAAATGCGTGCTTTTATTTTTCTTCTAGCTTTAATAGTTTCGCGGGTAATGGCTCTCAAAAATGGGAGATGTCCAATAATTTACGACCGCCTAGACCACCGTAACGGCGCGTTACCTATCTGAAAAAATATTTAATGTGCTTTTCATTTAGAACAAAACCGTAGGTATAACATTAGCTTTTTATAAAAATTAATTTTTGAAATGGGTCTAATAATTTATGACCACCCTGTATAGAATGAGCGTAACTTAGTTAAGCAAAAAGAATGGTTCATTATACGTACTTAACCCTTTAAAAGGCGGTGAGAAGTAGACTTTCCACCTAGTTCATCAATTTTTAAACGTACAAGGTAGGCTATTTTAAACTTCTCAGGAAATGTTTCGATGAAAGGAAATCCTAGACGTACATAAATTTCTTATCTCAAACAGTAACAAAAGTGTCCCGACTTTTTAATTAATTATTAATTAATAAAATTAATTAACAGGAAATAATGTCATCCAATAAGCTAAATAAATTTCTTTTTCTTAAATTAACCTCAACCCCAAAGTTATTTTATTATACCATTAAGGATATAATAGCCCAGATCCTCCGGTAACGCTCTGACGTCACCAACATTAAAACTCGCGCCATAGCACTGCGAGACGTTAAACAGCATTATTTAATTGTTATAGAACCTAAATTTCAGTAATTTTAAATTTAAAAGAGTAATTGTCGTTCTAATTTCAAATTTAATAGCTCTAAAATAGTGAAATAAAATTTTCTATCGATTGATATAAAATTTATCTCGCTATGATAAATAGTTCCCGAGAAATTTAAATTATATTAATCCTATATTTCAAATTAATTTCCGCTTTTTAATAGAAAGTAGTAAATTACGTCAGTGGTATATCATGCGCGTGATATAGTTTGGACGCTAAATTGTATCTGAATGCAATCGTGGCTATATTGTTTTCTTGCCAAGAATTAAATTAGCCACCAGTGACGTGAATCTACCATTCGTTCTCAACCGCCGCCAGTTCCCGTTAATTCCGGCCTACACGATGACTATCAACAAATCGCAGGGGCAAACTTTCGATCATGTTGGAATTTACCTCGATGAGCCTGTCTTTTCACATGGACAGCTCTATGTTGCACTTTCAAGGTCTAGGATTCCCAATCACGTTAAAATTTACACAAAGACATCTGAAGTACAAGGAAAATTATTAAACAACGAAAAGTACTTTACACGGAGTGTTGTTTACCAAGAGGTTTTTTGAATAAAGAAATATTTAAATAATATGTAAATCAAAAAATATTTCCTGTCATAAAACATATGTTTATTTTATTTGTTTTCAATCAATGTTAAACATTTTTCTCGCATATATATCTATTTAAACACGTCAAATTTGAAGGGAAATCTCTCGAATGAAGAGGCAATTTGCACCCGTCAAACCACGACGGGTGATTTTCTAGTTACTAGATAAAAATGGCCCTTCAAAGGGTTAAACAGCTATCTTGCAATTCATATTTCCCAAATCATTCAACTACCTAATTTATGAGCACTCTTTAAATTTCAGTAGCGAAGAAACTTGTGATTTCAAAGTTGCAACGGGGCCCTATCTTGTAGTATAGTTCCACATTCACTCTATGCATCACCAGATCTTCAGTACATTTGCTGCGGAGAGTGTGCCGGGATGCTCGTCACTGTCTTTTTTCTTCAGTGATGGAGAGCCTCTAGGCACACCCCTTTTTCCTTTTATCATAAAAATCTCCAAGACTACATACAAATTCCATTTATCTAGCTCGTTGCTGTTCCGAGTTACTGCGTTCACCTACACACGGATACACAGCCAACCTGTTGACTGTTTTGGTCCAAAATTTGAAAAAGATCTACGACTCTGGCGATAAAACCGTATGTTAAATTTCATTCTTCTAGTTCATTGGATTTTTGTGTTATCGTGTTCACATACACATGGACCGGAAGACAGAGTGACATGCCGTTTACGGATTTAGTCCAAAATTTGATCAGATCTATACAGCCCACACACCAACTCTCATTTATCTAAATTATTGTGACAGACAGACATAATTTCAAAAATGATTATCTAAAACGCGGAGATTCATCTACATCTCGTTGTCGTATTTTCTGGCGATAACAATACCTTCTCGTCTCATACGAGAAATCAAGAGAGATTTAATGTCACAGCATTGAGTATTATAACGTGTAGTTACATTTTAGGCAACGTGTGCAGTTACGTTTTTCTCGTTTCTGAAATGTTACGTGAACCGATTTATAGGAATAATACAACGAAGGGTACGAAATTGATATCACGTCTCACCTATTTCCGGGGAATGAATTTCAAGTTAAGAGGTTTGTCAGGTATGAACGATAACCGCATGATGGCTCCTATTTCTGGCCCATCGTATTCAACTCGAAAATTCTGAATAATCTGTAAAAAAAGGAAGCAATATACATTACTAGGAACACATACAATACTCAAGTCCACAAAGCACACGATTCCGATAGAAGCGCGTCAGCAGTGAATAAAAATAGGAATCCCCATTTAGGTGGAACGCAATATTGAGTGCAGTTTGCCAATTCAAAGGTTTTAGAGAGGCTCGCCCTCTCATCCAGACTTGTAATCAGGGCCAGAATATCAAATAACAAAAGTAGGTAAATGCCTAGAGGCCTCGAAGCCTGGATGTTATTTTAGGGTATCTTCAGGGTAATCTAATTTTGTACTTTCATGTGATTTACAAGGGTCATGTACTCAAACTTATTCAAATCAAAATCAAGTATCGTTTAAATTTCAGAACATTTAGGATTTTTTTTCATATTTTCAAATTCGCTCATAGATTAGCGTGGCCAGACCTTCTTCGCAGTTGGCTAACTGGCCCACAAGTCAACAGCTATGGCAAACTTTCTGTTAGAGTATTTCTATTGAGCAAATTTATTTTTATGATGGCTACTTTTAAAAGCCAGATGGCTGATATTTTTAATCAATCTTATTAGCGTTTTCATGGTTGTGTTTGGTTTTCCTCGTTCTTTTGAAATAATGCTTTTTGATGTACAAATCTCCTTTGTCTCTTGTTGGGAAATTTCGGGCTGAGAGAAGCTATATTTGGCATAATGCAAGCTTCTTACAGAAAAATTCCCCCATTTTTATTTTGAACCCATTTCGAATCAAGTCCTTATAGCCCTTGAAAAAATGGACTAGAATGGATTCTTTGTTTGTTTTTTTCGATTCCCTCTGAGTTTATCTTTGTTTTTTGGCTTTCTTTCCATGATTTTGACTTCCATCGTTCTTCGTTTCCAGCTGCAATTACGCGCGACTTAAACATTGTTTAAATTTTATTGTTTATAAAAAAATTGTTGTTTTTGTTTAAAGTTTAAGTTAAAATTTTTAAAATTTGTTCTAATTTTTCTAGTTGATTGTTTTTAAGCTATATAGAGTTAAGATGTTTTGCAATTTTTTTACCACTATATTTAAACATACTTTTAAATTTTTATTTTAATTTTTTTTATACGCGACAGTTTTGAACGTGATCCGTAATTAAATGTTTTGTTTTTTCAGTTCAGTGGCGAATCCAGGATTTGGGTCGGGGGAGATGAGGTATAAAAATTTTTGTATACTCGTGATGAATGTTAAACCTTATGGCTTATGTAAACCAAAACACTTTAACTTTACTTACCTGACAATAAGAATCATAAAGAACCATACAATACTTTCGATAATTTAATAAAAACAACGTAAAATAACTAGCAAAAACATGTTTTTGACCGCGTCAACGCTACAAATACGAATGGAATGACTACAGAAGTGGGAGAATTTTTGAGCCTCTCAAAAGCCAGGAAGTAATGTCACTTTTTTTAAAGGGAGATAAAGAAAAAACAGCTAGAGTGATCTTAAATAAAATAAAGAATTCTGATCTAGCTCTGGGGGGGGCCTTCAGCCCCATAGCCCCCCTGGATTCGCCACTGTTTCAGTTTGTTGTAATAGTTATTATTTAGGCGTCGTCTCATCGAAACCGATCCCTGCAAGCGAATTGTTGATCACCAGAACCGGAGGAATTTATGTGTATTAAGATACGGGAGATGCGTTCCACGCTGTTTTGATCTGTACAACCGAAAGATCGTTACATCCGTGATCACTACAAGCGGCGGCGACTGTAGTAGAATTTTTCTTTATCGTTTATCTATCTACAAAACAATGCAATCAGCATTTTATGAAATACACCTTAACCCTTTCCGGCGCGGTGGTCACAAATGAGGACACCAATTTTAAAATTTTCTAAAAAAATCTCTTTCCATTTTGAAACCCGGAAAATTGCAGAAAAAGGCAGCTAATAGTTCTCCTTTTCGAATGTAGATGGCAGCACAATGAAATATCGCTTTCATTTTGGAATAAATATATATTTAAAATGCCCAGATTTTTTTTAGTTCTTTACGTTTACAGCTTTAGCAAATTCACTCGATAATTTTCCTCCAATATTCTTGAAGTATTAATTCATGATCTTGGTGAGATTCAATATTAATTTGTGAGCGTATCAATATGGCTGTCTCCGATGGTGTCCTCATATGGGGTGACCGCAAATTAGGACGATCCCTCCCCTCGGAATGACGTAAGTTAAAATATTATTTTGTCGATTCTATGTCTAGACAAAAAAATTAAACCGATGATGTTTTGCATTATTTTTCAAAAATTTTAATACCTTGCGCCGGAAAGGGTTAAAGTAGGAAAAATTGGCTTTAAAAAATTGCGTCATCCGTCTCAATCAAGAAAACAGATTTTTCTCATTGGACCACCAATTTCTTTAGGCACAATTAAAGCAAAATTACTTTTCGATTCTGGAATTCTGACCAGCACACAATGAACCCAAGTATGAAATTGCCGTGTCAGTTCTACAAAACTACATAATCTTAGTTTATGCTTTTTGAACCAATATTTCATGTCTTTAATGTCCTTTTACTGTTGTTTTTTTTGCTTCGGCTGGTTTCACTTCCAATTTATGAGAACACTAATGATTATACCTACTTTCGAGACTATTCCTTTAGTTCAAGATGATAGTCCCACTGATTTGAACCGTCCAATTTAGGCAACTGTTTGTGGTCCAATCTAAGAAACCTTTAGAACAAACACCTAACCCCCCCCCAAAAAAAAAGTGCCCTATTCTTATCTGGAAATTGTTTTAATCAAAGTATTGTAATTAAGTGCTTTCTTTTAAAAATGGTTTCATATACCATCTTTACACTGGTGGACAAATGCTAAGGATCATTTTTAAGGTTTCGAAAAATTTGGACTTAATAGGAATACAATGGTTCGCAATCAGTTGCGTAAAATCGTGGGGCATACAATCGTCGGAACTTACATTTTACAGTGGGTTTGTCACGAAGACATTTTTAAACCACCATTTTTGACAATTTTATGACCCAAACATGTCATAGAATTAAAATCTGTCCAAATTCGGCAACTCTCATCTATTTGTCGTTCATTATATCCTTTTAAATAATATTTATATTTAAGCACATTTCAGAGTATCATGCACCGTCCGTCTTATAGTATACTAACTGCCTCTTTCGCAGCATTCTCACAATGTTTTTTATAGAACCAAACACAAAAAAGTGACACCGTACCTTAAGAACGCATATATTTATTTCCTGCTCCGCTATCCTGAATCCCACGCATTTTCGGCGTCCAGTGCTGAAAGGAGTCAGAGTGTAGGGATGATACTTTTTCTCCATTTTACTGTGATCTTCGTTCAGCCATCTCTCGGGCCTGAAGTCCATCGGGTCATCGAAGTGCTGCTCTTGGCGACAAATGATGGGTTGCATGCCGATGCAGAGCACCTGCGGATATCACAGATTAATGGAACAGAACGTGACTACGTGAAGAAAATTGTATTCATATGAATCACATAGCAGGATTATACACAATGTAAATATAGAAAGCAGCGATATTTTAGCACCATCTGATCAGCCGCAAGACGGAGAGGAACATCACACGAGACAATCGTGAGTTTTCAGTTTATGTAGCGTCATTGCGACTGACGCAATTTAATGACAGGAGACAGTCGTGCATTTTCAGTTTATCTGCCGTCATTGCGACTGCCGCAATGTAATCACAGGAGACAGTCGTGCATTTTCAGTTTATCTGGCGTCATTGCGACTGCCGCAATGTAATGACAGGAGACCAGTCGTGCATTTTCAGTTTATCTGCCGTCATTACGACTGACGCAATGTAATGGCAGGAGACAGTCGTGCATTTTCAGTTTATCTGGCGTCATTGCGAGTCGCAATGTAATGACAGAAACATCCCAGTGACATTTTAGCAACACCTGAGACAGTCGGCTCAGAGATGGCCGACAAGAGAGAAACATTACACGAGACAGTCGAAAATTTTAGTTTATCTCGAGTCATTGCACCTCCACTGCGACCGCCGGAGCATCACAATAAAATTAAAGAAACGTATCGGTGCGATATTTTAGCATCAACTGACGCAGCCGTAAGACAGAGAGGAACGTCACACGAGACAGTCGTGAACTTCAGTTTATCTGACGTCGTTGCGACTGCCGCAATGTGATGACAGGAGACGTCATGAATTTTCAGTTTATCTGGCGTCATTGCGACTGCCGCAGCAGCACAGTGTAATAACAGAAACATTTTAACATCACTTGGGACAGTCGGGTCAGAGATGACTGACAAGAGAGAAACATTACAAGAGAAGGTCAAAACTTTTAGTTTATCTCGGATCATTGTGACAACACTGCGACCGCAGTGTTTCACTGTGGAACATCATAGTGAAATTAAAGAAACACTCTCAGTGCGCGATATTTTAGCATCATCATCATATGTATAAAGAACTAATTAGGTTTAATGTAATAGTTATAAGTGATAGAATATATAATTAGGCTTTAATAATAATTTAATAATAGAGATAATTAATTAGGTTTTATGTAATAGCTATATGTAATTAATAAGTTACGAGCAATATGATAATTCATATCCGAAGTAGGAAGGAGCACTTGACTTTACGCTACATTCTGCGATTCAGAAATAAAGATCTCCGGTTTGTGATTTGGATGATGCGCATTATAGAATACATCCGAATTCTTCATATTTTCAAATTTTGCTGTTTAAAGAGTGGAATTAATACTAATTCCTGGCCGATCCTAATATTCACGTGAGGATGGGACATCTGAAACTAGCTAGTCGGAAAAAGCAAAGCATGCACGATGCGTCCTCCTAATACTCGCTCAGACCGGCACAAATCGTAAAACGAATGCGTAATGTGAATGAGCAGAAACCACCTCAGTGTTTCCGTCTCTTTATAGACTGTCTTTATTACTTGCAACTAATGTCGAATTCATGTCAAAAAGTTATCATGCGATTCATTTCATTATTTGTTTCTGACTACCTAAGCTTCACAGAGACATTAATTGTAAAAGGGAAAGACAAATATTTTCTATTATCAAGAAAATTTATAACTATAAATAAGAAAGAAATATACTTTACATTTTCTGGTATTTGATATCCCGATAGAATTTTAGGCTCGGTCAGTATTCTAGCAATACTTCCCGTTGCTGGCGACACTCTGAAATATAAACAAAAGCACATAAATGCAAGTGAGATTGGTTAAAAATAAACATATAAATTATTTAGCTAATTACTGTAGATAAAAGCGAGAATGATAAAGACTGTAAAAACATGATTAAGAAAAAAGCAATAACATTCTTTTTGCGCAATCGTATGCCAAACGTATTTTAGGAAACATTTCAGATTTAAACAAATCTTCATTCTTTTTAAAAAAGTTTACACTTTACCCGTTTGCAATTTTAATGGTTGCGAAATTTAACGAAAACAGATTTTAGAAACAAACTTTAATAAGTGCATTATGAAACAGAATTTTTAGATTTAATTATTTTCTTCTCATTTGTCTTTAATACATAATTCATCGCTATAAATATTATGGAACTTTTGAAACCAGTTTCCTATCAAATTCACTACCAGGTGGCGCCACTCATATGAAATCAAAATTTAATTAGATTAACGGAATAATTGATAATTAAGTTCCGAAAATATTAAAAATAATGTTTGGTCATTGAAAACACTTAAATGTACAAAATTCGCAAACTCTAACACATTAGGAAGTGAAAATTCGATTCCAAAATTCCATTTTTATTAACATGTAATATGACAACTTAAACAAAAATGAAAGATTTAAAATAAAAAAGTGGAGGAAGAACGTAACGCCATAACCAACTCCTCTCTCCCAGGTATCTCAAGAGTCAAAGGAATCGACACTAAAGTCTGGTGGTAATGTCTCGCTCACAGAGAAAAGTACCAGAGGTCTCAATCGGGAGTTTGGTTAACTATCGCAGCGCCACCTAAGCGTTACAGTCGTATTTGTGCGAACTACAAAACCACAACACGGCGCCATACTGTATATCACAGAGATCTACTTCTCTGTGGTCTCGCCCATCTGCTTCATTTCTAACTGATCTCTTTTGAATCGTTTCATCCAAAGTTTCATCATATTGTAAGAAAGATTGTGAATTCAACTTAAACTCATTTTTTTTCGAGAAAAAGCTATTTTACACCGGAATGAATACAGTAAAAGGCTATGATTATGAAGTTATGCCTAACATGGAGGAGCCTACCGGTTTTGCTTTGTAAACAAACCTATCGTTGCCATCGGCAAAAGAGAAATTAACCTCTTTTCTGTGCCACGTACTTTAGCGTTTTATATATATGGACGTTTATAGAATGACGTTTAGTGTTTTATAGAATGACAGAACCATGCAGTAAAATCCGGTTATGCAGTATTGAGCTTCGTCAATGGACTAGTTTTCTGTTTTGTTTACTTACATGAAAAACGTTGACTTTATTTGCATGACTTTTGGAGTTCCGCTTTGAAGATTCCATTGACTTAACATTACACCGGAATTACGTAGTGTTGTGTTGTCCCACAACATTTAAATTAAATTAACAACTAAATTTTTAATTATTAACTTCAATTATTTTTCCTTCTTCAAAATGCGTTTAATCAAAACACTCAAAGTCTGTTCTTTTATCTAACATTTGAATATCTTATCGCTTAAAAGATTTTTTTTAAATAATTCTGTTTTTGCCATTTTATGCTGTATTTAAATAGTGACTAAATTGTCTTAAATTCCTGGGTGTGTGAAATGAGAATTTGTTTATGCCAAAAGATGAGAAAGCAGGGGAGATGAAATGAGTTCCTTTTCCCTTTCCCCTGCTCCAGTGGATCGTCGTTTCTCCGCGAAGCATGGCCCGGTCAAAAAAATGCTGAGTCACGCGGCAGTGAAAATACGAGTGGATGACGAAATTTTGCTGTGAGATGACGAAATATCTGGTCCTGAAGGTCCCCAGCGAAGAGGATTTTTTTTTTTGTCGGGAGGACGCTGCGATGGTGGATCCGTTGCATTCGAGGTGTCGATGTGAAGATTTCCCCTGCCAGAAGGTGCTACCTTAGAGGCTGCTGCAGAGCCTCAGTGATAAGTACATTTTCTGAATTTATCTATTATTTCTCCTTGTTACAAATGAACATTAGAAGGTTTTTAGAGACAGCGTAGTGTAGATTTGAATTTTTGTGTCAATATTGAAAGGATGAAAAAGTAAGCCGACCTCGGGCTGAAGCATGTCTCTTTTACAAGATTATTAAGACGCGTGAAGAAATAATGAGTGGAACTCTGGCTGCTGTAAGGCAAAAGAACTAAATCTAGTGAATCAGTTTTTAGGTTTATCACATGTAGCCGTATCATATTATGAACATACTTTTTTTCTTATGTAACTGTGTTTGTTATGTCTAAGTAAATCAAACGTGTTTAATCAATTAGATTTGTGAGTAAAGAAGTCGATCGACTATAATTTCCGTATAGTATTAATCAAGACATGTTAATAAATATAAATTATTATTGCTCATTTAGTCTGTGTGCATTTATTTAGCCTTGAGCAAATTGAGTAAGGAACTGGCCTGGTAAGATAAATATATGTATATACGCATATATATGTTGACCTTGGTGTTATTGTGAAGTAAATAATCTGATAGATTTTAAGTCTAATATGCAATTATAATTGATAAATTTTTATAGTTTTTTTTTTTAAAAAAAAAAAAAAAAAAAGGGGAGGAAATAAAGTAATCTGTTTCAACTTAAATACCACTATACGATCCTTTTTGTTATATATGCATAACCACACAGCAGTAGTCACCACATTTTAATGTAAATAAACAAAACAGAAACTCGTCCATAGATTGGTGTCTCAACTAAAACAAAAGTTGAATTTTTATTTCGTTTACAGTTGACGAAAAAAAGATAATAATTTCAGACTACATCGCATTAAAATTAAGCTGTGAAGAAACTTTTTTGCACTTTTTTTAAGAGCCGCCTGCAAGAGCGCATATTGTGTATTAAAACGGATTTAAATCTTCTAGTTACATTGCGTAAACTTGGATATGCAGTACAGTCAATGATCACTCTAGAACCGGTTGTATGGCTCCAAACGAAACAAAATATCAGTAATATGTAGTACAAATGATACACTCTGTGAAAATCAATTAAAATAAATAAATAATTAAAACTTCTTCAAGATATCTGAAGATTTCTGCTATATATTTCTAGAGCTTCTGAATTAGAGAATTAATTTTTCTAATTAACGAATTTAATTTTAACAACTATGGAATGAACCTTTATTTATTTAACAATATACCTCCAAAAATCACCTCAGATACCAGAACAGAGGCATTTATTGGCGAATATTTAAACTATTTAATTATTTTCTTTCTTTGCTTTTTCCTTTTATTCTCTTTTTTTCTAAATTGTGTTCACATCGCTTGCACTACATCCTAGTGAAATTTTGTTTCGTTTGGAGCCACATAACAGGTTCTAGGCATTCTGAATTGGCGAGCTTTAATTATAAAAACACTGTACATCTACCAAATTTCTGGACGTAGATATTGGAAACTCGGCATAAACATAAGGTAAATATAGTTTCAAGTTTTACCTGTGGGATTCCAGGATGCAAGCTCTCAGGTACCTCACCTCGTATAACGAGTCAGCGGTGAGGACATCTGATACGCCCTTTTGTATATGGCGATACAGTTTTTCTTGAACATCCGGGTTCTTTGCGAGGTTATACAGGGCAAATCCGATGGTATTTCCTGTCTAACAGACAAATGAACGCATTTTCAGAAAATCATAATATTTACAGAAATGCAGCACAACCCCGGTTAACCAAAGTAAAGGGAGGGGCGCTTCGGATAACGATTTTTTCGGTTAAGCCATGAATAATATTTTGATTCTAATTATAGTATGTAATCCTGAAATGCATTGAGTGTAAAACGAATTCAAAATCCTCTTTGTGGGCTACACTTATGTTCTTTATTAAGGTTAACCCTCCGTCGAGCGAAATGCGTCTGACAGACACAGGTAAACAATATCGTAATTAATATTGTTAGTACCCATTAATTTTAATTTCAGCATTCTAAAAGCAATCACCTACCTTCTTGGAGAGGCTTCCAAAAAGTGGGGATATCGTTCCAAAAAAGTCTCGATTTCGCGGTTATTCCCGTGCAGTGCAGTACGTGTTTTTTTGGATTTTGATTTCAGAGGCGTTTCGTTTGACACGAGTTGAGCTAACCGGGGCTTTACTGTACCATAATTTCCATGCAATAATTTTTTAGTAACAAGTTGGTAGTAAAGAATGATAAAGCTTTAGAATGCTTCTTTTGGAATGGAATTGTTGTAATTTCAAAAATACAATTATAATAAAAATCGTATGTAATCGGAGCAGTAATTTAGCAAGTACAATAAAGATCCCCAGTGTACCGTATCAATTCCAGCAGCAAACAGTTCGGTCATGAGAAGGCTGATGTCAGTCGGTTTCACGGTTTCATCTTCGAACAGTCGTCTAAGGAGTTCCAGTGAGCCGTCATCTTTGTAAGCTGGGTCTTTGAGCTTTAATTCCGCTTCTTTTATGCATTTGGCAGCGAAACTGAAGGAAATGAAAGCGATGAAAAATATTTAAAAAAAATCGATACTGGATTTGTTTGTAAGACTTGAATTGTTAAGTTTTATTTTCAAAAATTACAAATCGTTGGAATTCCCAACAATTCGTGATTTTTATTCATTTATACGATTAACAGAGTAACATAAAAGAATTACACTCAAACATTTCAGATTTAAAGCAAAGGTTGATAGACTACCATCCTTTGTAAAAGGAAAGGTTGAATAAATCATTTGCTAGACTAACGTCCCGTTTTAAAGGAAAGGTTGATTGATTCATTTGCTTGACTAACGTCCCATGCTAACATTTTCTTCCCTGGACATAAACCGAGTTTTGTACTTTTAAAATTATTTTCGGGGAACCAAAAGTACCAGATTACAGACATATTTTAAATAAAGTAATTGAAATTTTATGCCAAAACTTTGCAAAGTTTCCAGCCATCAAAAACCTTTCCATAACAAAAAAATGTTATATCCACCTTTGGAAGAAATCTTGAGTCCGGACAAGCGTCTTGTAAGTGGATGTTGGAAAAATCTTCCACCAGGGAAATTCCAGCAAACTGTCGGCGAGACTCTTCAGAGTGTCCTCAGAAGCTTGGGTGAGTTGTTTGCTGAAATCTGCCTCCGCATCAGTTCCCGAGTTCAGAGACAGCAGACCTAGGCGCTTACCAAAACATAGCAAACCTACAGCTGTAGCGAAAAGATAAATTTAAGAGGCATTAGTTTTACTTCCTCGTTCGTATGCAAAGTACAGAAAGTATTGTTATCGTCGAATACTCCACGTTTTAGACTTCCCACAAGTCCAAAAACACAATTTTTGGAATACATGTCAGTCTTTTTTTTTCAACTCGATAAACTCAAATACGCAACGAGCTGGACGGATAAAATTTGGTACTTGGTCATAACACTAAAATTGTAGATTTCTATCAATTTCTGGACGATATTAGTTTGATTATTGATGAAATCTGCCAGTGAAAAGTATGCCTATCTGTTCGTCCGTGTAACGTATGAACACGATAACCCAAAAATCGCAAAGACTTTATAATTAGCGGAACAACGGTTTTACAATTAGAATTGCTGACTGCGCGAAATTTTGGGCAGAGGTCGGATACATCAAAGGTCAGACTGACTGTCTGTCCGTCCATATGTATGTAAAGCATAACTCAAAAACACAACAGCGAAACTAATGAAATTTGGTATGTGGTCTTTCTAGACACCGGAATTCTAAATCTTTATCAAGTTTTGGGCCCAATCGGTTAAGGGAAAGAGATTCAAAGTGCATCCATCCTTGATTCTCTTCACTATACGACGAAACTAAACACAAGACGCTCCACATAGCGAAACTAGTAAACGAGAAGCCAAGAGGAGAACAACGTCGCTGGTAGATATCTTCCACACCTTATTTTTTGAATAGAGTTAGTTAGATTGTGTTTTGGCATGATGTGCCTACTTGGTTTGTAGCGTATTCTTTGCCCACAATGAAGAGAAACACGCATACTCATATGCCACTACCAAATCGTCCCTTCCCCTTAACTCTTTGCAGCATGGTGGGTTATTTCCTGGACCACTCTGGGTGATGCATCTTTTACGCATTCTTGCTATATGTATTGGTATGGCATATAATAGCAAAAACACACAGATTAAATTTAGGAATTGAAAAATTAATAACACTATTTTTCGGCTTCCTAAAGCGCTAAATCAATCCTTACACTCCCACCTGTATAATTATGCATCTTATTACCTTTCGTGCCCCAAAGGGTTAAGTTGCCCTTATTTGAGACGTCTGAACTGATGAATTCCTTTGTTCGAAGTCTTAAACTGCAACCTCAAAATTAGTCGAACCTTTTCCAATTCACTCCTAAACCTTATTCTAAGCGGGAGAGGGACAGGTTACTAGGGAAAGCCACTTTGGCCCATAATTCTTGGCCCTTGTTAGATCATAACTTTGTTGGCCCTAACTCTTGTAGTAAAATTCTGGGCCGATAAACTTGCTGCATGACATTTCGTCTCGTTGAAAATTATAGGTAGAAACCAAGCCCACAATTTTGCTGTGGAATATCGATGAACCATAGAACAGTCCAAATATTAAGCACGACGAAAAAATACGATAAAAGTTATTTAGTCAAGACGAACACGCTTTAAAACGTATTTGTATTTACCAGTGTAACGATCCCATTGGATGATTGCAGCGCCACCTCCCTTGCTGAGTATA
Source organism: Araneus ventricosus (assembly GCA_013235015.1). Lineage (NCBI taxonomy): Eukaryota > Metazoa > Arthropoda > Arachnida > Araneae > Araneidae > Araneus > Araneus ventricosus. The sequence continues at coordinate 278,646 of BGPR01000456.1, forward strand.
TTTGCCATGATATTCATCAGTTGGACGATGGACATTACCCTGTGTGGGATTGAGTTATTCCCCCCCGTTTGTAACATTTATTATAACTATTTTTATTTACTGTAAATATTAATTTTGTGTAATGTGAAGTGTCTTTTGTGTAGTGACTGTTTATTTGTTAATTAAAAATAGATTAAAAGTAACTTTGTTTTCCCCAAATTAATTTTGTCTTTGTGTATAATAATTTTTTTCATAAAATTATTTTCTTTTAGAGCTAGCCGAAAAATTTTTAAATAGTTGCTACACCAGCACTACATACGAGAGTAACATTACAGAAGCAATGATCTACCATTATGACTAAATTACTTACATATAGTGGGTGAATCAATCAATTGCAGATTACATCATCAGTTAGACCACCTGTCTAACTGCTTACATGCTACTAGCGCAGAAAATCCTCGGAGGTAATTCCAGAGGTATCTACTGAAAGGTTACTGCAGGTATCTGGTCTAGTGCATCTCTCAGGTCTCTTCCGACACCGATAGTGAGAATGAGAGATTACACGTAATAAAGAGAAACGTATATACCCTGCTAACATTAATAGATTTGCATATCAGCTGCGGATAAAGACAAAGTCATGCGATGTCGATTAAACAACTGTGTATTTAGATGCCAAGTGAAGAAATTAGCTCAAAGTAATGACACAAGACAAAGAAAAGAATGCTTCGAATCTTATAGAGAAAGTACGCGAGACAATACGAATTTAGAAATGAAAGAATGTTACTTCATAACTTAATTGCCGAATCTCCGAACAGTTTTCGCAAGGTCCCGTTTCACACTCCGGGTGAGGAAAAGTGCGTAGGCACGGAAACTCGAACGAATATATCAAGCAAGGTACGAGAAATTTTTTTTATCAAAATTTCCAATGTGAACGAAGTACAATACTGCGAAGATACCTTCTTCTGTGAATCGATATAAAACCTTCAGAAAATCCGGGACAATCCCTTGCGCGTCCCTCTTCTGGTCAATGAAACGAACGAGATCATCCGCTATTTGTGCATGATGAGGAAAGTAGATCTTCGGAAAAGCGGGGTTCATAATGAATTGGATCGGTTTCCGGATCCGCCACCATTCTTCGCCGTTTCTGGAAATAGAAATCAAACATTATAGGCAATGGAACTTCACTATGCATGTTGATCATAAATTATTGGACCCGTTTCAAAAATCAATAAAAAAAAAAAACAACCTACAATGTAGCAACTTCGTTTTTTCAAACGAGAGAGTAGCTCAAGAAGTTTTTTTAGATAGGTAACGCGCCGTTACGGCGCTCTAAATCTGCTGCAATGGAAGATTCCCATCTCAAGTGTCAAAATGGCTACCGTGTAGCAAAAGGCACGTCTGATACGTCTCTGGTTTCACGAAAGCAGATCAATTGTAACAGCTCAAACACGTTTTCGCTTAAAGTATCAAAATTGTCGGTCTCCAAGTTAGAATTCCATTAAGCGTTTGTATGAGAAATTAAAAAGCGAAAGTCCTCCTCACTCGTTCAACAACTTCGTTCGAGACCGATGATCGTCCAGCATCTTCTGTAATGATGCACATTTCCTCTTCCCTTAAATTGTTCATAGCAACGCATATTACTGCAACTGTTACAATTGATCTGCTTTCGTGGAACCAGAGACGTGGAAACTCACCTTCTGCTGCACGGTAGCCATTTTGAGACTTGCTTTCCAAGCGGGAGATTCCCAAGAATCTCCCGCTGCAGCAGACTTAGAGCGCCGTAATGGCGCATTACATATCTGAAAAAAAAAACTTTGTGCTACTCTCTCATTTATAGGTTTTTTATATTAATTTTTGACACGACTTCAATAATTTATGAACATCCTGTATTTTCATAGTCTAAAATTTATTATTTTTCTTTATGAAGCATAGACATTTCCCAAAAATTTCAGTTTGTGAAACTTGGCAATGTTTGTTGCGCATTTCGAACTTTATTTTTACTAAATTCATTAAAAACAATTTTTAAAAACACACTTCTATTAGTGTACTAAAAACAGAAGTTTTATTTTAATTATTTTTTACTTTTCATTCATTATTATAAATATCATGGCATCTTGAAATCACTTTTTTCCTCAAATTCACTACCAGGAGGCTCTCCTCGTAAGGAATCAAAATTTAATTAAATCAGTTCATTAACTGATAATTAAGTTCTGAAAATATTAAAATAGTGTATTGTTATCGAGAATATTAAATTTTAGCACAAAATTTATTACAAAATTCCATCTTTACAAACACGAAACAAGTCAAATTAAATAAAAGTTCTCGATGTCTTTCGGATTTATTTGGAAATTCGACTTTCGAGTTGCGAAATGCTTGCAGTACCTGACAAAAATAGACCAGTTATTTATTGAATTATAAGCAATTAATTAATATTTCAAACAGTAAATGGGGTAAATGTCTCAGCGAATTTCTTATCAGGATATTTTTAGATGGTATTTTAGAGAAAAGAAGATTATATTTTTAATATTATATAAATTGGTATTTTGCAAGCTCGGAGAAAACAATTCACGAAAATAAGAAAAAGGCCTATTTTTTCTGAGGGAAAAAATTAGGTGTGTTCAGTGGCGTAGCTGCACCCGGGGCGAACTTGCAGCCCTTCCTCTATCAGTTACTGTCCTGCCGCCCGGAGAAAAACCCTGAGCAGGGTTGCCTCAAATAGACGAGTCGAAGAAAGGAGGGAAACGGGTAGAAAATCAACCGCAACATTTGGCGAACTAAGCGCACTTCGTTAGCGTGGAATTCGTTTTCGACCGAAGTACAAAGCGAAACGAGACTTCGGCCGGTTCTATCGGCGCCAAACGAAATAAAGCCCTTTCCTTCACCCCCAAAAGGAAATGGAATATCCCGTTTCCATAACGACCGGCATCGGCATGTCTGGTGTCTGGGGCTTTTCTCGTGGCAGTACATGGGGTATATAAACCTGCAATAAAAAAGTAAATTCCCGAAAAAAATATTTTATTTGTAAGGTCATTTGACGCTCTCATTCTCTGCAGGTAGGTTGCGAAATCGCGCGTCCACCACCAATCTTTCTTTCACGTATCGACAATTTACCGACAAAAGGCGAATTAATTACATTAGTTATTTTTTTATGTACACAATGACTGAGCTAGTGCCGCTGCTGCTCTTAGTTATAAAATGGTTTTTCCTGCATACCCAATTTTGTCGTCCGGGGTTGTTGACCGCCTTCTCCGCACCCTTTAGCTACGCCGCTGGGTGCGTTCTCCCTCGATTTACTCGGATGATTATACCGCAACGAACCAATGAATCATGCGGAATCTGTCGATGGACAAAAAACTGAGGATAAAGAAAATCGTAAATTTCGGCAGAACTCTTCAATATTTTTAAACCACTAGTGTGGACAAGCGGAAAGGTTAGGGTAAGGATAGCCCCTAGCAATATTAACACGTTGGCTCCCGCTGACGCCATTTGACCCGTGTCAAATGAGACGACCTCTTTCTTATCAACATAAGAAATAACTTCGCTCCAAATTTGGTAGCTCTGGGACAGCGGTTTGGCTGTAGAGCGATTTGAACAATTTCCGCATTACACAATTTACAGATAGAATGCCAGTCTATAAACAACGTCATGTTAAAAATCTAAAATCAAGAGCATTACCACGGAATGATAACCGAATTTAGTTTGATTGTACTAGCATCAGAGGGGGACCGGGGAGGCCAGGGCCCCATTGGGGAAAAATTTCGTATCCTGTCGGGGAAAATATCTGTACGGGGTATTCAACTGTAGTTGATAAATAATAATCTGGCGAAAATTTGAGACCAATTTCATTACATTCATCCCCCCCCCATACAGCAGGTCGTGCCCCCTGTCGGGAAAATCGGGTCCCCCCGTCGAGCAAACTCTAGCGCCATTCCTGATTAGCATCCCGTTTCGAAGCAACACGGGGGATGTTTTAGAACGGACCTCGCACTTTTGAATCGCTGTCAGATGACGAGGACGACATCCGAGTGGCACTCCTCTCTCCAAACTTCCGCGTCACGTCAGCGGGAAGGCGTTTGGCCCACGACGTCAGATTTAATGTACATCAGGCCAGCATACACGGCAGATCTTCAGTGGAATCGGGTTTCGAACCTGGAGCCCTCTGCCACTGAACCGAGGCCTTCTGTCGGATGATAGCCTCTCATGATAAACGACGTCCATTATCTAGCGTAGTTAGCTTCAAATTTCCTGCAGCATTTATTCGCACGAAGACCTGAATACACACTGCGTTGCTGAAACGGCTGTGGTATGAAACCCGGTTATACCTAAAAGCGGGCAGGTTACGACTTCACCGAGGATATAAGGACCTCTCAATATTTAACACGCTGGCTGCCGATCACGCACTTTGGGTTACGCTTATGATCACATCTAACATTTAATTGGATGACCCCTTCTCTACTGTTGTTAAGAGATAGAAGAGAAAGGGTAATCTAGTTAGAGAGAAAGTCCAAATCGCAAGCGTGAGTTATGGCAGCGAACGTCCTAATAAGAAATGATAAGTTTTTTGGGGTTTTTTTTAAGCAACACTTACTCTGTAATCATTCCAGCACAGCTATATACGTCCTTCCTCTTCAACCTGTAATGTTTCAATGCTTCGAACAGCGGGCGCTGAGGGTGCTTCTCATTCACGAACAGCTTCTTAATATCTTCGGGGCGAAAGAGCAGCAGCATCTTGATTCCCACGTCCAAACGCACGATCGGGCCGTGCTTCTCATAAAGATCTGCGTAGGCATCGTACAGCCGCTCGAAGGTATACGGACCTAGAGAGGAAAAATAACGTGCATTCTATAGGTGTTAATGTTGCTAAAGAAATAAGCCGAATTAATTAGTACGTCATTATTTAATCATGAAAAAATGCCCATGAAATAATCGATGCTCCCACTTAATGTTCACAGGAATGAAATTCGACCGACTAACAAGATTTGGCTGTGACTTGTACCCAGTAGATCTAATGGCAAACAATGTGCGATCATGATCTGCGAAATTTACACAAGTAAACGAAAGGGTATACAGTAGTGCTAGAGATTAGTTTTGTAGAGCACCAACGGATGGCAGAGGTGCACTTGAAGTTGTAGTAAGCGACCTGCAATCTTCACAAGGCAAGGTGCCGAGTGATATCGCTGATTTAACGTCTGGAGTGATTACCTGTGTGGTATAGCTGCCATGATGTGAATGACACTCTCCTGATGATTTGGGTAGATGTTATGTTGGTAACATGGCAATGTAAATTAGCCCACTGAATTGTGGGATTGCAGGTACAACTCTGTGCTGTCATGTATTGGTGTTCTACTGAGAGAGCCCGGGAACATTTTGAAACTGCTACGCAATCACAGACTAATAAACATATGTAGTCACAAAATTCCCTCTAGAACTCCCGATGTTGGACAACCATGTCACTTGGCATATCGCCTTATCCAGATTACAGGCCACTATTTCAGCAATCACTATACCGGCATTTGTTAGTGCTGCACAGAACAAGTCCTGCATCTTTTTCGTACACCTACCTAAGCTAAAGAATGTTAAAGAAAGCTTACCAAATCTGGAAAATAAATGCAAATTTCCAATCACAGGCAATTTTTTTGGTCCAGGTACAGAAAAAAAAGGCTTCGCCTCCTCTTTAACCGCATCTGTGTTGCTATCAGGGCAGTGTGAAGTGACGACTCCACGCACGCTTTCCACGAACAGGCTGTTGCGCCTCAGTGCTGGAGACCTGCCTAAAAACCGAATCATGACTGTTTCTGGAAATTCTAAAAATTTCAAAATTCAAGCAGATCCATCTGAAAGAAAAAGATATAAAGCATGGTAAAAAGCTGATTAACCCTTCTTGGTCGGATTTTTTTTTCGAATTTCCGACCCAAAAATAGCATTTTTTATTGTTGAAAATTAATATGTGTTCTATCCTGATCACCAATCACATCAGACGGTTAACATTCCGGGGTCAATAACAAATAAAAATGTTAGAAGATTTTTCAGTTAGCCTGACGCATTACAAAATGTCGGCGCTCTTTACAACAAACTGGGGTTTTTTTTTTCAATTATCCTACGACATATGCATACATCAATGAAATTCTTATTCTGAGAGGAAGTCATTTTATCCCGTTGAGGTGAATATGACAGATCTCACACTTAGAATACATTACGGTAGGTTGCAAGTAGGAAATTTAGGTTTGTTTTGAGTTTTGTGGCACAAGAGCCTGTTTGTAGGTTATGCTGCGCGAAACAAGGAAATCGAGGATAATTTAGAAATATTTCGGTAAGTTTGTTTAGTCATAACGTAGTATTAACTAAACTAAACTTAAAACCTTATTTAACTCATTACCAGTGTAGTCCGAGCTCAGTTCGGCATCAAATCATAACATCTTTACACTTATGATCTAAATTAAGACTCGATTGACTCATTCGATGCAAAAATGACCGGTAATCCATTAGCATCTCAAGTATTTTATGGACGTGTAGCTGAATGAATGCGGCAACACAACTCCGAAACAGAAAGGGGTCACCTAATTGGACGGTATAGAAAACTGCACGGTTAAGGGATTGAGTACCGTTTTGAAGCAACACAAGGCCTGTTTTTGGGAGGAACCACGTAATTTTGAACCGTGGTCAGATGAGGACGACACCCGAGGTGGCACCGTCCTCTTCAAACTTCTGCGCCACACCAGGGGCTGGACCCTCAACGTCAGATATAACATGCACCCGATCCACACACGCTGTTATTTGATAGAATCGGGTTCTGAAAATGGAACCCTCACGCCCTGAAGCCGAGACCACCAGGCCACTGGGGTCCAAATTTTTCAATAGAACAGATCTGTTTTTTTATATGTATTTTTTATTGATAAAGAAATCGAAAAATAAAACTTCTCTCTAAATCTGAACTTTTTATACTTTTTTTTTCCGCAACGCCTTCTTGGGTTCACATAATTTTCACATGCGACTGCAATGATTTCAACACATTATTTTTCAATAGTCATACAGACATCAAGGAAAAATTTATTAATTTTAGTTTAGTTTAATTATATTAACGTCTCGTTTTGAAGCAACGCGAGGGCTATTTTGGGATAGACCTCGTAGTTTTGAACCACGGTCAGATGACGAGGACTACACATCAGGTGGCACCTCTTCTACAAACTTCCGCAACATGCCTATTGCGAACTTCCCCACAAAAGTAAGAGAGGTCGGTCCATTGAACCCTGAGAGGGGGAGGACCCTCCTTCAAACTTTCTTGCAAGTTGACTTCTTGCTGTAAGCTAGAAAGTCGGTTCTCTCAGCGAAGTTCCAGTGTAAGGTGTCATTCTTTTTTCAGGACACATTTTGGAAACTAAAGTAAAGAATTCATGTGCGCTCTGTTGAATGTTGAAAAGAGAGGCACATTATCGTACGATGAATGCATTTATGAGTGATTAATGAAACAGATTAATGTATCGTTATATCTGCTGAGTATAAGTGAATGATTCATTGATTTCTTCTGTGTACAACATGATCTCCATGTCGACAAGCAATAAAAGATGTTGAATCCCATACAGCATGCCATCATTTGGATTGGAGATAAGTACACTATCATTTTTACATTTTTGAAGTCTAAATATAGTAGAATAAATATTTTCTCCCGATAAGCTTGTGCGAAATAGATTTTACTCAACGCCAGTGGGAGGACGTTTGGCCCACGACACCAGGTTTAACATGCACCAGACTTGCAAACACGGCGGATATTCGATGGAATCGGGTCTCGAACTTGGGGACCTCCGCCCCGAAGCCGAGACCTTACCTCTATGCCACCGCGGCCCGAAAAGTTTATGAAACAAGACAAAAAGGGTGGATTTTATTTTCAAGTCCAGGGTCGCCTCGACTTGACTTATAGTCCAGTTCCGTTACGACTGACAAGTCATAAGTCGAAATGTTCGTAAATCGGATTTGTATTTTTCAGTCTAACAGGTTCTAAAAATTGCACATAAACACAAAAATTCAATTTATATGTACGTATAATTGCTGTGCATAATGTGAAAAATACACAATATGTACTCTATTGCACTTAAAGTAAACAAAAATGCAGTCTGAAATTGCGTGTATTTTGAAGTTGACTTCTTGTAGTCTTAAGTGCGGAAACGGCGTAAGTTGGTTTATAATAGAAACAAATAAACACGAAAATTATTTCTTTACACGAGTATTTATTTTAACCTCACATTGTGCGATCTTCTCATTTTTCAGCCGCAGCTCTGCAAATCTTTATATTTAAAGGTTGGGAATACGAGAAGAATAGCTGAAAAAAAATTAATTTTGAAATGAATTTTTTAACTGAGAATAATTATTAAATAACTCAACTGCTTCAAGTCAAAATGCAATGAATAAAATATTTTACTTGACTAAATTATTCAAGACTAATGAATATGTAAAAGATGCAAATACGTACCCGGCGCTAGCATTAACCTTGCAGCTAGCGCGTGTATGCAGGAAATATGTTCTTATATCGTGCATCGCATTACATATTTATATCGTGTTTTACAAAAAATAAATGCAATTTTTATACCAAACAAAGATTATATAAATAAAATTTGCACTTAAATTTATAACAACGATATAAGTATTAATACAATGCAGAATATATAGGGTTGCCATACGTCCCGTATACACGGGACTGTCGCCGTATTTTACTACTCAGTCCCGTATTACTATTTGTCCCGTTTTCTCCCTAAACTCTGCGTGAGACACCGAGAAGGAATAGAACGTAGCATTGCGTATTTATAAGCAAGAAACATCGATATTGGCAACCCTGAGTTTCTATTCAACCAGTTTGTATATCTAAAAGATTATTTAGAGAAAAATAATACCAACCAAAACTGCGAAGCAATTATGAAATTGAGTATTCAAGAGAAATGGCTGAAGTTTTTTGTAGATACAAAGTTTATTGATGAGAAGTCATGTCTAACAAAGCTATGCGAATACGCATTTACCATTCCAGCCCACATGCAAATGTGGAGAAATTATTTTCCCTAAAGTCAACTCGATGGTCGGATAAATAAACAGGTTGTCAGTAGAAGCAATTTTGATTTGTCATTATAATTTTAAAATGACTTATAATTATGCGAAAGTGGAAACTGATATAATTAAGAAAGTAAAATCAACTTTAAAATATGACTGGTCTAAAAGAGATTGCTTTGCATCTTTATTATTCTACGTGTTCATTTTATAAGATTGCTTAAACTTTTTAGATTTTTTTATCAGAGTAAAATAAATCATTACCTACCCACTTCTTATGTTTTATTTATTTAACACTTAAATGTCCCGTATCAGTGCTTGGCATTTATGACAATCCTAACAAATAAGTATCGGGGTGTTCCGGAACTGCTTTCTAATTTTTTAGCCGTTCCGGCACTGTTTTTTCTTCACGAGAAATAAATAAGAAAAAAATTGTAAGACACCTCCTTAAAACAACACGGTTGTCGAGGATCGATTGTCTTATCCATAAATAAGTGTATTAATAAGAATCCATCAGAAGGGTTTAGAAGGATCACTCGATTAAATTATATCAAAAATATATCTTTTATTCTTCAGCGATCAACATCGCGCCTTGTTGCTGGGTGGGACTCTGGTTAGTTTCTACCGTGCTCTCCGAGACAGGAAATACGTCGGCGAGTTCGCCTTACGCGATTGGTTGAATGGCGGAGTGATAAGATACGTCACTCGCTTGCGCCTCTCTGTGAGTGAACAGGAGCGGAGTGCTACACGGTCCTTAATTTCGAAAATATGATAAATACTAGAAGATATGTCCGTCTAAGACGGGCTTTTCGCTTGCCAGCAATATCTCAGGTCTGATTGTCACAGATTTACTGACGAAAGTTGTTGAAGATTGCTAGAGTGCTTAAGAAATAAAAGCATGAAAAACAGAACTGATGAATCAACAGACACCGACTTTCGTTTTGTCCGAGTAAAAATAATGTAAAATCCACTAACAGAAATACAAAATAAAAAAAAAATTATGAATTGATGAATGCGTATCTTTAAGTAAAAGGAGCCTTTCAGTGTAAGAACGGCTAAGGGAAAAATATTAAATATAAAATAGATAAATATCCAATTCCGAAATTAAGTACGAAAAAAAAAGAGACCTTTTAACAAAAACTGAACTATTCTAAATAGTTCTGTGAGCATGAATTAAATAGAAAGAAAACGAAGGACATATCACAATTCAATCCGGTGAATCAACATAAAATTTAAAAAGAAACGAAGCTACTAAACTCAGCTAAAAAAATAAATAAAATAAACAGTCAAATAGCAATATTGTCCATTTATCCCCTGTATTTGCTAATTTTTACCCGTCAACACATCGGCTACGTGCCAAGGAAATTCAGAACTAAACCACGTGAGCGTTACCGCAATTTCCGGATAAATCTAATATAGATATTTAAATTAAGCTTCAAGTGGCGGTGGGAAGGGATTTATAAAACATTATGGTTGCAAACGTTTAATTGTATTTTATGTTTCGATTCCGAAAACTCATAATATTTTCTATATTATATATCAATGTTATGATTTTATTATTTAATTTACTTATTTATTATTTAATTTTGGTATAACATGAAATCAACATAATTTTTTAAAAATTCTTGTTTAACATCTTTATTGTACTCATGCTTTTTACTGCAGTACGCATTATTTTATTGTTTGATCAAAAATAAAATAACTGCAAAGTGTTGGCGTTTTATTATTTCACAATTTCAATACCTAGATAAAATAATTATACATTTCAAATGTAAAAAGTATTTTATTACTAGCAGTACGCGCGCGGCGTTGCCCGTGGAATCAGCACTTTAACAAAATGAATGAGAAAAGTTTTGAAAACAAAATCAAAACAAAAGATACACATTATTTGATTTTCCTGCTTATTTTTTTTTCGCCCTACAGTACAGAGTACGTTAATCCAAAACAATATTACAAAATTGGAACCTGAAAATGATTATTATACAGCAAGATTATTAAAATTGAATCCGAAAATAATAATCGAAGTAATTCATTCAGGTGAAAATCATGACGTATCCTGCGCGTCCGCCAATCAAAATTGTCAGCAACGTTCCGAAGAAGTGCCGCGCGAGGAACTCGATCGAGAATAATAACTCTCAACTGTCCAGAAAAAAATTAATTTAAAAAAAACTTGAAAAGATATTTTAACCGTTCTTGTTTTAAATCCGACAGAACCGTTCTAGTTATAAGCTGAAAAAAATTGAAAATAGTGATATTAAAAAGTCGGATGCAACAAATTTAAAAACAAAAATAACATTCCGATGCCAAAACCGACTATTTTTTAAAAAATTTCTCAAAATTCAGTAAATTACGTTAGAAATTCAAAACTAACTTCATTAGAACGGAAATCGCATGCTCTCTCTGATAGTGTATATGTTTTTGTCGTAAACTTATTCGAAACTATTCTATTGAGAAATTAGTGCGAAAAATCAACCAAAACAACACAAAACATTAAATAAAAAATTTTCTAGATTAAATTTTAAAAATTCGGCTTCGAGGTGCATTCAGTCACCATTACGACTACCTGTGTGCCAAATTTCAAGGCTGTAAGTGCGATAGATTCGTCTGGACATCGCACGCAGAAACACAAACATTTCCTTTTATAAGTATAGATGAAGTAATCCCCCCCCTCTCCCAAAAAAAATATCACCAGGTCAGAGCGTTCCGGCATTGATTAATTTACGACTACACCACTGATAAGTATCTCCTACATACTCGCGCCTGCTGGGAGGTTAAAAACTTCAGCGACGCTCCCCTCCCCCCCCCTTTTTAGAATGCACGCGCCTTACATTTCCATAACATAAAGCCACGCAATTAGACAGCAGACAAAAATGAATCGTCAAAGATCCACCTGTCTCCGCAATAGCATTCTTCGTTCATAATCATAGATAAGAAGAAAAAAAACAGTGGTAACAAGAATTATTAGTTTTATATTACTGTCCTTCCAAAGCAGACATATAATCCAATATCTTTTCCAAAAACAGAGGGATCCCACCCTTTCAATAGATTCTAATTCAAAAATAAAAGATTCTTACCAACTTAGCGTCCCAAACGCCATTTCTGTTCCCTCACTGCCCCTCCCCCTCCAAGTTTTTTTCGTATTCTGTGATTGGCGAGTTGTTACGTCACGCAACTTTAAGACGCCGTCTGTGCTTAGCGGGGGAATACGGTGCCGACTGACCTACTTTTTCCACTAGCAGATTCTTCGAAATACATTGCATCAAATTGCCTATCGTGAGAATCGGCTTCAACCCGACTGCCTATCGCATTCAGACCAACAGAGAGGGGGGGTTCTAATTTTCCAATATAATTTATTTTTATACGTGACCAGGACTGAATTTACACATTTCTACACTCTTGGCCAAAGCATATTCTGCGCCCCCTTTCCAAAAGTTTATATATATTTTTCAATTTAATATACAATAGTTTATCTTTGAAACACATAATTACTTAATACAATCTTTGAACCACGTTCAATTTTTAATTCAGAATGACACTACTTAAGAAATAATACCGCATCAAATACCTGCAAAAATACTTCATCGAATTTCTTGAAATCGTCTGAAATACCTACTGGAACTTCTTCATTCGCAATTTGTCCGTGAAGGGTCACTGAAGTGGGCAGATCTTATTAAATCGATTTCAAAGAAGCGCAAGGACAAGAGACGGTAAGGTCCACAGAAGGCGAAAAAATTGCATCGCTCATTAACCTTCCAGCGAGCGCGCCTGCACAAATTTTACGACATGTCTAGCATCGTATTACATAAATATATCGTGCTGTTTTACAAAAATCCAGCTTTTATTTCAATTATCAGTATTTATTAGCTTAATAGTAAACAAAGATTTTATAAATAAAAATTACGCTTCAATTTATAAAAAAACGATATAAATATGTAATACTATGCACAATTCGAGTATCTCTTGAATACGCGCGCCCGCTGGAAGGTTAAATTAAACAGTGTTAGGAATGGAAATTTTAAAAACATCGTTTCATATAGTCTTTTTCGAAACAATACTGAAAAGTTTGTAAATATTTGTTTGTTATTTCTTTTGCATATGCGTCCCCTGCCGGCTGCGCACTGGGCCATGGCCTAGGTTGGCTCTATGGGGAACCTGGCCCTGTCCGGGACAAATGTGGACCAGCATAAGTTGAACTATATTTTTACATTCAATTGTTCCGAATATAATTCTCATTATCTTAATCGAAATTACAGTAGGTGGCTAGGAGTCAGATTTTCAGTGTCAGAGAAGAAAGAATTCCGTCCGTCGATTGGTCACCACAGTCATAATTCGCACGAGGGGGGGGGGGGCGGGCCAGTGTGGAGGACCCCCTATGGCAGTACTTTGAACCGGAGCGTGTCTCGGCTGCTGGCGGCCCTGATCACAATCTATCCACTTAAATATCTGCAGACATGAAAATTAGTTTGCTGGTGCTTTTATTTTCTTTCTTTCTTTTTAAACTCCACCACAACACTGGGCTATTTTAACCGCTATTTAGGTGCAACTTTCACTAATAGATCCAAATACTTTTCAAACGAAGCGAAATTGATATAATACAGTAGAACCCTAGGAATCCGAAATTTCGGATAATCCGAACATCTTTTTTGAATTTTCTGATATAATTTTACTGAAAAATGAAGGGAAAATAACAATTACGGATCAGAAGCAGAGCTAATGTTTATTCCTAACTTAACCCCTTAAGTCTCGCTCCCGTCATATTGACGTGCATCGAATGATCGCATTTTTAGGCTTGTAAACTGAAATTTAATCATTAATTAGCTTCATAAATTGACACAAAAATCACGTAGAATCCATAAGCATCTCAAGTATTCTATTCCTTCTTAGATGAATGAAAACGACAGCCCCTTTTCCAAAACAGGAGGGGTCATCTTATTAGATAGCAAAAAAGTTTTATCCTTAAGGGGTTAAAAGAAGTATTTGAATTGGTCTTTAAGAATGAATACATCAACTTAATTAATAGAAATAAACTGAGATACTGTTCAGCAAAGGATTCCGAGACTACCACTTTCGGACGATTTTACACCGGAAAGGGGTGTCGGGCAATGAGTCATATGAGCGCATTTCCGGAGTTCTTGGTTAGATCACGCTCAGTAAAATGTAAACATCACCCTTCCATTCTTCACTTTCCCCTATTTTGATGAAAATAACTCCATCTGGCGCATGCGCAGAGGGTTTCCGAATCCCGTTGCTAAACAATATCTTATTTTTACCCTCAACTTGTTTGCCCCTGTACCGTGCGAATCGCCTCGTGCTCTTTCCGTACGTCTTCACAGAGCGCCAGAATCAATACTCTATAGCAATGATTCCCAACCTTTTGGGTTGTACGGACGACCTACTGTGTAAAAATTATTTTGAGACCCACAAACTAATATACAAATAAAAAATACAAATACATATATAAACACATATATTATATGCTCGTATATGTCAGTAATTAGTAAAGCTTACAGTAAAAGGAATAAAATTATATTTTTTATAAAGCAAAATTTTTATTGTCGTTACTTAGCCACAATGTAAGAAAAATCAAAAACAAGCAATCAAGATTCAAAATAACAAAAACTCAATACGATTTTTGATATTGTTTTCCCCCACAAGAAAATCAATATCTGGATGAAAACTTGACAGTTTCAGCCTCAAGTCATTTTCTACATTGTTTGTTTCTGTACTTATGTTTCCAAAAAATATTGAGAAAGCATGTTAACACAGATAAGTGGACGAGAACCCCATCAAATGTCTCAAGTGCAAGTTTGGCAATGGACCTTGTGCACCGTTTGGGTTCGAGAGTATAGAAAAACAGCTGTGGAGGAATAAACAAAACGATCGGCCTATAAGCGACTCAGAAATAAAAGCAGTTCCGAGTCAGCTGTTTAAGACTGACCAATGGCTGCCTCCGGCAGGTCACGTGTCGGAGGATGTGACGTCACATGCATAAGGTCCATTGCTGGATACTGTTGCCGAACATTTTTACAGAGCAGGACCAATGATATCGTTTTAAAAAACGATTTTAGAGTCTGATCACATGATAGTTCAAATAAGCTCCTCTGATTTTGACACTTGACTAGCGGCCCGCTAATAAGCTACACGAGGCCCATAGGTTGGGAACCACTGCTCTACAGCATTTGGTATATCAAGAGTAATTTACCGAATTTCTCGGGTAATCCCCAGAATCCGAACGAAGGTCAGCCCCAAGTAGTTTCCGGGGTTCTACCGTATGAAGTGATCAAACGTCCTGGATTAGCCGGAACAGTCCTGAATTTTGACTGTTTTACCCGAAGTGGAAAAGTCTCAAATTTGAACTTGATGTCCTGGATTTTTCTTATAAGTAAATAGCTCATATATAAAAGATTAACGAGATTAATTAAACTTAAATGAAAGTAGATTTTTCCTTTCCGATTTCTGCAATATGTTTAAGACGTCCTTAATTAACCAATCGATTTGTCCCGATTTTCGACTCTTTCTCTGGGATTGAAAAAAGGCTTTTTGTTTTCGGAAGATATATTTCAATTTCAATAAAATGTTGATTGATTTATAAATCTAAATTTCTAGTTTTTATTCTTGCTCAAAACTCAAAATTACTCAGTGAAGACTACTGGGACCCATATGCCCAAGTGATTACGACGGATGGGACATACATGTCCCGGTCCTAAACCAGGGGATATATTTTTCCTAAAAATAAAACATTTTAGTTTTGGCATTCTAGCCTACCCTACTCGGGGTTCATGCTACCAAAATTGTTGTGGCGTTGATTTTTAAAAAATAATAATAACCGCGTCGCAAAAGTGTTGAGGTCAGTCAACCGGGCGTACGCCCGTGAAACTGGGGACTAATGGTACCCCGCTCCATATTTGTGCCCAGGGCCTCAAAATCCAAAGAACAGCGCTGTGTGAAAGAGACCAGTTCTTGGCTTACCAATGGAAAGAATCGATATTTTACAATCTAACTGCCTTTTATTAGTTAATTTATAGAATAGCTGATTTATACGTGGATTGATTACAAACAATACGGATTTACTCCAATAATTGCGCTGTTCTATTTCGTTTTCTATAACATCTGCACTCGGGGTAAAACCGGGTACTCCAAGTGGCTTAAGACCCGGACAAACAGTATTGATGATTCCTGAACTGAAGACGATAAAAACACATCCAGCGTTGATTATTTATATTTTAATGATGAATTTTCTAATTTAAATAAAGGAGAAGTGTTAATCCAAAGTGAAAACTGTCTTAGCTGTGCGCACGAAAGCTGCAGTAGCGCGGAGGAAGAAGACAATTGCTTTACACGTGAATTTTGTAACTAATAATCTTAAATTGTCATATAAAATAAAAACGATTGCAACTTTTCCACTGAAAATCGAGTTTTCCTAATTTCCCATGACGTTAATATGTGACCCTTTTTCACCCCACTAGTGGGGTAAAACCGGGTAGTTTGACTTTTTTATATAAAAATCAGTGATAAAAATAGTAATGAAACTGTGACTTTTCTGGAAAGATATATTGTACTCCGATAAACAATGAATATTTTAATAAAATTTGACAAGCTCTCTGTCGAATATTTAAGCTCCAGCAGGCCTTCGAACCTTAGCTACCCGGTTTGACCCCACTTTCCCCTACTGTAAAACCTTTTTAGAACGTCGTTCAAATGACCGCTCCAATACGACATCTTGGTTCATAATGCTATAAACTACTTACTTTAATTTAGCCGTACAATATAATGTTATAGATCTATTTTTAATAGAATTCATAATCATTTAGTATATTATTATGCTTATAATGTCAGAGAACACTAATACATTAAAAAATATTTTAAGATTTTTTAAAAAATTCTAACTTTTGAATCATTGAACAATACTTAACCTTCCATTAGGCGGGCGTATGCAGGATACTTTCGCCGTGCATCGTATTACATATTTATATCATGTTCCTTCATAAAATTCCGTGCAGCTTTTATTCATGCAATCTGTATTTATTAGCTCCGTACTAAACACATTATGTAAATAAAAATTTCACTTAAATTTATAAAAGAACGATATAAGTATGTAATATGATGCACAATATTGGCATCTCTTGCATACGGGCTCCTGCTGGAAGGTTAATAATAATTACAGCGCTTTTGTTTCAGTAATTCTTATTGATTAACCACATATACAAGACATTTCATCCATCTTAAATTTTTACAACAGAACATATAACAACAAAATGTAATTCTTATTTTTAGATCCATAACGATGTTTTACATCATTTTATTACAATGGATATAAAGTAAAATTCTTTTATTGTTATTACAATAGCCCTTCTTAGTTTTTCTTTCCTTTTATGGAAGTTTTCAAGAAAATGCTTAAATTTAAATTTTATTTTTAAAAAAATTCTGTTTCTATTGTCGTGAGGGTTGGTTTTTCGATTCTAATTAGATAACGGTGAATTGTAAGTTATATCCTTAAAAGATTATTTCCTCCTATGGTTTTAAGCGACGCACTATCGAATACTGAAATGTTGTACAGCTTTTCTTAAAAGTTGAAATGAATAGGAATAAATCGGGACCAAGGTGAAAACGACGTACGAACAGAAACGATGAACTATGAGCAAAGTACTATAGTCAATTAGAATGCAAAAACAAAATTAAGCAAATAAAAAAGATGCAACATTTAAATGTCGTTTATAAAAAAATTCTGCCAACTGATTCTGGATTCGGACCAAATCAATGAGAATTCAATTTATATCCTTAGAAAACCTTTCTCCATTTCTTTTAAGCGACACGTTATCGAATACTGCAATGTTGTAAAGCTGTTCTTAAAAATTGAAATAAATCCGAATAAACCAGGGCAAAACGACAACAACGATGTACTAACGACAGTAGGCATTTCGAATACTAGCAAAACGAAACAAGGCAAATGACAAAAAAAACTACGAAGTTTGAAATATTGGTATAAAAGTCAGGGTTTTAAATTTTTGGAAACCTTACCTTCAGGAGGCGACGCCTTCCAGATCTTGAAAAGAAAATGAACTTCTAGAAAAATATTTGTCCACCGGCTAATGGATTTTGGTGAACGAAAACTCGTTTCTTGCGTCGTTCGGCTTATCGGGATGGTTCGAAAAAGCTTTTAACCCAAGGAATCAAGTGATTGAATGTCCTTGAACTTGAAATACTGTCGCCTTCGTCCGAGATAAATTAATTACCTGGTTGCCAGATAAGGGGAAAAGTCTTCCACTTTGGAGGTATGTGAAAGTTCGAAATTTTAGTTGTTCTGGATGCCAGATCTTGCTTAAGTTTAGAAGAATCAAATAAAAAAAGATTTTTTATTTTATATCATAATGTTTGTTGGGTAAATAGATAAAATTAGGCCTTTATGAACTGCAAAAAGAATTCGTACAATGAGAACTTCTTAAGTAAGAGTGCTTTATTTTGTTGACGTAAGACTTTTTTCAATTCCTACTATTAGTTCACACTCTCCCTATATATATTTATATATCTTGTTCAAATTTTCAATCGTTAATAAAACACTTTTTATTCATCCACTCAAGTTCAAATACATTTTTTTAAACTTGTAGTGGATGACACTTGATGTTAATACAGTTTTTTCAAATATTAATTAATTAATTAAATTTAATTAAGTAGGAATTGACTTTAATTTTTTTTATATAACTTGTTTATTTCCTAATTAGATGACGGATAATGTTCTGAAGATTTAGTTTTATTTCTTTTCGTATAAGTTGTTTCAAAATGACTTTTGTCTTGATTTAATTGCTAACCCAAGACCAACTATTGCAACAAAGGTTAACATTTTAAATAAATAAACTTAAATGAATATGTAGTCAATGTAATAAATTAACAGCGATATGTCCAATAATAAGAAATACATTTAACTGTTATAAATTCCGTCGTAAAAACTTATAACAGAAGAAACATGCGTATATGGTTGCTGAAGAAGGATTATTTCAGTGAAAGTACTCTAGTTATCATAGTGTGGATTAGTGAATCAAAAGTTGGAATTTTTTTCAAAAAAATATTTTAAAATTTATTGATAATATCTAACATAATAAGCATAATAATGAACTAAAATGATTATAAAATCTTATTAAAAAGTAGGCATTTTGGACCAAGTTTCTATAGTACGTCGTAAGGTCTCGGCATCGGCGCCGCAATTTTCAGGCTCGACTATTAACCGCCGTGTTTGTGGGCCTGGTAAGCGTTAAATATCACGTGGGTCAAACGTCCTGCCGCTGATGTGGTGCGGAAGCTTGGAGATGGATGTGCCGGCTCAGGCGTCGTCTGACCGCGATTCAAAATAATGAGATCCTTCTAAAATAGCCCTCGTGTTACTTCAAAAACGGAACGCTTATAACTAACTTGGACGTTGTTCCTTGAATGCCTACTAACAGTGGCGGTTTTTCGCACAGGCGCTCGAGGCTTAGGGAACCTCAAAATCTATTCGCAGTACTAAGCCGACGGCCAATGGACCTTATGCACCGTTTGGGTTCGAGAGTATAAAAAAACAGCTGTGGAGGAATAAACAAAACGATCGGCCTATAAGCGACTCAGAAATAAAAGCAGTTCTGAGTCAGCTGCTTAAGACTGACCAATGGCTGCCTCCGGCAGGTCACGTGTCGGAGGATGTGACGTCACATGCATAAGGTCCATTTACGACATTGAATAGTAGGAGGGCCTCAAAAAAGTTTTGGACCAGTGCCTCCTGTTTTGAAATCCGCCACTGTATGCTAAAGAGTAATTGCGACTTTCATACGCGGCAGAAAAAATCTGTAAAATGTATTAGAAAGCTGATACACTCATTTTACTCTTTATTTTTTAGTTACTTATTTTTCCGAATCACTGTTGATCCATGGCTTCACTCAAACAGAAAGTAAACCATGTTCTTTGGTTGGCTTCGTTCAATTTTTTCATGCACGTGGATATGGAATTCGTGCGCGGTGTTTCTTTCTTGCGCTGGATCTCAACCTTCTTTGGGCAGCGACGGTAGATTTTAGTTGAGCCAACAAGAAAATACAGTTTACTTTCCCTTCTAGTGAAGTCACGAGTTCACAGTGATACTTGATAATTTTTATTTTTAATTTCTAAAAAAAATCAAGATGTATCAAACTTTTCAAAACTTTTTACGAATCCTATTAAATATGGATTCTAAGTTACATCTATTCTCAATTATGCACGAACTTCATGAGCAACCTGTAAAAAAATGTAAACATGTAAAAATGTATATTTTAAGTTTTACAGATGCGTATTTTACTCACAAATAGTTTATTTTCATAAATACTTAAGAGTTCATCGAGTTAGAAGAATACGTATCGTTACGTATAAAAATTTTCTTGACCTTCCGAAATTTTTAGTTCCATCTTAGTAGTTTATTATCAGTAACTTCAGTTTAATTATATTAACTACTCGTTTTGAAGCAACACAAAGGATATTTTGGGACGAACCTTGTAACTTTGTATCGTAGTTAGATGACTAGGACGACACCTGAGCTGGCTTCTCCGAATTTCCGCTACACACAAGTCGGAGGACGCTTCATCTACGACGGCAGATTTAATGTGTATACAAGGCCCACATGCACGGTGAATCTTTGATATAAGCGGTATTCAAACCTGGAACCCCCACAGTCTGGTATCAGATTCTCGGCTTCGAGATTAAAGAATTCCTAATTCGAAACCCTGCATCACTAACGGTCAAATACTCTTACGTTGGTGTGGAGTGGAGGTCTCTCCTTACTGTTATAGGGTCACCCATGTGTATTGTTACAGACATGGAAAGTCGCTTCCCAGCAATGCGAGTCTTATGGTTGGGAAGAGAGTTTTACAGGGATAAGTAGGGATGACTAGCAGCAGCCACGTTTGGTCTCCTGACCTTGGCGACGAAATATGGGATTTCAAAGGTGCTGGAATCTTCTCGATATCTCTATTAGGAGAGAAGATACGCTTGAATGTACTAAATAATTGCAAGTGACGTCACGGCCTGCCGGGGGAAACTATATAAGGAGAGCGCTTGGATGACGGAGGTGTGTGTTGATCGGCTGGGATCGCCTTGGAACGCGAATGTCTTTGTTGTTCTATCCGCTGTGCGAGCTAGTAAGCTGTTGGACGCCGAGCGCTATTGAAAGTGCAGTTATTGTCGTTACTAGTTATTTGCTGACTGTTTGTGTTGTTAGATAACAAAGTGCTGAACTGTTATTACATGTGAATTGTTGTCTGTTTGCATTGGTAATCTGTGCAAGAACTATTGTTTCCTGTACCTGTGCTACGTGTTTTCCTGCATATTTGTAAATAAACCTTCATTCTCCATTATTCTTGCGTGTTCGACTATTTACATCATACACCCACAGTAAGACTTTTGTAACAATATAGAGCCATTTCTTTCCGTGTGCGAGTGGCCTCGGTAGCCTAGTCTCAAATTCGGGGTCAAGGGATTCCAGATTCGAAACCTGATTCCACCCCAGATAGCAATTTTAGTTTGCAGCAAGCTTGCCACAAATTTGTCATGACAAGAGTGCAAGCTTGCCACA